>JAGDQP010024990.1:0-27345 GCA_022664845.1 Lepisma saccharinum
CTTTGTTTGACTTTTGTGTGATTTGCGTTATGGCTGTATTCTAAATCGAAAGTGATTTTAATTTAAAATACCTGATGGGCATTCGAAAAGTAGAAGTGAAGGATAAAGAAGAAAGAAAAGTGAAGTTAAAACTGAAGTTTTATATTTCAAGAATTCTAAAAGTTGACTGATTGAACTGAGTGGAAATTATGTACGTAATGTCAATATCAGCTTCTAAAATTTGAAATGGAAATAAATCCTTTTAATAGGTTTAAATGCGGTTATAAGAGTAAATGCGGTTATATGGATTATTTTGGTTATATATTGGAATTAATAAAGTGAGTAAACTATATGGCGTTTACTGCAAGTTATAGTAACTATAATAAAAATCTAAGATTATAAATGAAAAAATGATTGAACAAATAAAAAAACTAAAATAAAGAAGAATATAGGATCTTATTGTTATGCGTCTGTCATAGTATAAGACTAACTAACAAAAATCTAAAACTATTTTTGAAACATGCGTTTCATTTGGTTAAAATAGGGAATATTTTAGTACTTCTCCAAGGATCAAATCCTGGTGATTCAATATCAAATATTTGAATCTGAAATACAAGTCGAAGTTGTAATTGGGAATAAATAATGTGGGTTGCATATGTAAAGGATTGATGTTATTGTTGCATTGATGTTAAACGCAGTTGGCATGCATTGATGGTAAAATATAAGAACTAAAAGTGTGAATTAAAATCATTAAAATGTTGCTAGAAGAATTATAAAGGTTCGAAGTTACAAGAATTAAAGGTAGTTAAAGGTCAAATTAAGAGTGTCACGAAGTTAAAGTTTCTGAGTGAAGATATCTAAGACGATACAAGAATTATTTATCCTCTGTTTCTCTTCAAAAGAGAAATTTATAACGAAAGTGAAATAAAAGAATATGCCAATTGTAAGATTTGTCCGCATATTAAGTAAAAGTAAAATAATGTCAATTTCTAACAAAAGAAAGAATCGGCTACTATTCGGGCAACTTCCGATCGAGAAAAGCACAATCGGTCTGGTCCTAGCACAATATTTCGGTGACCAGTGCCTAAAGCATTTAAACGGCGACCATAATGAAATATGCACCAGGTAGTCATTGGCTTGTTTTATTTGAAAAACTACTAGGCTACTTATTGTAATTTTTCAGGGGTTGTTGGTTGCTTGTAGCATAAAATTCTAGGATTCAATCTTAGTACAAAATTTAATTATTATTATTATTATTTAGTATTTATTATCATGATATACAATATCTGCAGTATATACACTATGTACAATATCATAATTATTAGTATAAGAATTAAAGAAAACGGACGGTTGAAATTTGTAGTAGAAAATCTTAAGAACGCAGGTGAACCAAAAGGTGGTTTATCATTGCACTGTGCTAAACTGGGCTAAGTTGCTACGGACACTGGGAGTGTATTATTACGACTCGTTACACAGTTTCGTCTTTCGCGCATAACACTAGTAAAACTTATGGCATGAAATTATTTGCGTTAATCAAACTATTGCATTAATTTGTAAAAGAAGAATATGTGAACATTATTATTTATATTTATTATAAGAAGAGAGGATTTTAATAGTGAGAAAGGAAGAAAACATTGCGGTAATCGACATGGACTTGTTATCAAGCGGATTTAAACATACTCGAGTCAAGATACGACAAGAATGCCAGGGAAAGAAGGAGTTAGTGGGTTGGTTGGTCAACGAAAACAATTACGTCATACAAGATTATCTTTGCATGAGAGAGATGATGGCTGTAGTCCGTTCGCACACAACGAAACAAATCACTGTTGCGATGCTAAGGGAACAAAATTGAAGATGTCGGAATCTTGTCCAACAATAATCCTATTTAGAAATGGCGGTTTGAGAATTCAATAGGGATTCACTTTCCCTGAAGTATAGAGTAGAAAAATGTTAGATAAATTCTTCGCGTACGAAGTGTTCCTAATTTAATGAAGAATTGCCATTTTTTTTTTCGTTAATGCTGGGATAGTACTTTACGAAAAGAAAATGGAATTGTACTGAAATTCTGCGCATTTTGCCTATAAAATAGCATATTTGAAGAATAAAATTGATATCGAGCAATGAATTAAGTATCAAGACTTTACCTTGAAAAAAAATGATTACAGGACTTCTCTATATTTTTCTAAAAGTATTAAAAGTAGGATTGTGAAACAAAATGAGTGTTCTTTAGAAAAAAGATGTGTGATATACTTCACGTTCAGAATAATTGCATCATTTAAATTCTATAAGAAAAAAAATGTAGCTAAAATGTAAAAGAAGTGTGACAATTTTTGTTCAAAAAAATAAGGTTCAAAATTTGATGGGTTTTACGGGATAAAAGATAATATTATTGTCATGCTGAATAAATGATGGAATATTTCACGGTCTTATTGTACAAAATTATTTAAAATTTCACGTTCGGTAAAACATTTTTCCGGATTTCGCTCTATCGAACGGAATATTAGCGATGACAATATTTGATTTTAATTCTACGCATGCACTGTCATGTTTTGTCTAGATCTTACAGACGTGGCACAAAATATGATGTTAAATTTTAAACATGACTACAATTTCATTCTTTAATTATTTTTTTTTTCATAGGAAATTATTATTAATGGTATCATTTATCAATGGTATCATTTATATTGCAATATTATTTCTTTGAATTCAAAGTTTCACGTGATATATTTTTATTTTTCATAAATTCGGCCTATAATTTATAAATTGATGTTAAACATAAAATAGATTTAATTTCCTATTTTTGCCGTTTAGATGTTATATTAATTCGTCGAATATCTTACATACTAAAGTCACTCCACACGCTTAGCGGTATGGGATTTCCTAAAACTAAATGCACAAAACTATTTTCAATAGTTTTTACCTTACATACTAAAATCGTCGTTGAATATTTGGGTGCCTAAGAATGAAATGGAACATAAATCGCATTGTCTCAAACATATAACGTTACGTGTTGTCGCTTAGCGGTTTTATTTCAGTTTGTAGCGTTATGGTTGCATCTTCCTGTAACTTAAAAAAATAACTGGGTTCTCCACATTGTATCTATGTACAGTGGATGTATACCCCAACCATTTAGACAGGAGTAGGAAAATAGAAATGCCTTTCCCCTAAACTAAAGTTAGTATAGGACTTTTCCATATGAATAGATTATATTCGCCCCCCTCACAAATCGAATTTTATTAAGTTCCAATGTTCTTGACAATCTGATTTATGTCAGGAATGTACTTTACATAGCAAAATTGTGAGATCCGGTTAATTTTATTTTGAAATCGGCTTTGCGCACGGTTCCAAAATATTGCATAAAGCATTGTCTCAAATGTTGCACACGGTTTAAATGTAATTATATTTATAATTTACTGATGTTTCGAATTAAAATTTAGAGGTTGAATTTTGGCTAAAATTTATTGTGTGTTGTGATTAATTTGGTAATTGAGCAAAATTTGGAATATTTTCGAATTAAATAAATTGTTAGGACAATCACAATCTCCAAACAGATGTCATTGTATTGTACCCGGCGCCTCCACCATGTGAACGTCTTGAAAGTTACTGTTCGCTTTGTTGTTTTGGGGATCGTTCTAAAAGATGGTAGAGCGTAAATTTAGGGTTTTGGCGTAGCGAAGCTCGATTATTCTTGAGACTCGCTTGACTACGAAAGGGGTTGTTACCGGTGTAAATTAATCGTTACTTGGTTACATTTTAAACACACCATGTTTCTCTAACGATGGACAGAATAAACGGGTTTTACCGGAGTTATTAATCTTTGAGCAAATACAGATCGGGAGGTGACACTTAGAGTCTAAATTATGCCAGACGCTTAGAGTTCGCAATATAAAACAGATCCTCTATCCATACCTGAAATTTAGTTAGATGTTAGATGAATCTCAACAGCCTTTGATTCCGTCGCAGCCAGATGATGGAAAATGCTCAGAAAACTATCTTCCTTCTTGGATTGGAATTGATGGTTTGGCTGGAGTCTGTCGGGATTGGAGATCTCTTCTATTGTACTTAAGCACTGAAGGTCCCTCTATGGATCAGGAGATACTGGAGTACTGAAGCTCTGTAGGCCCCTCTACGGAACTGGAGGTTTTGGTAGAATACTGATTGGCTTTATATAGCAAATTGTATATACAGTAAATGTGTGTGTGTGGTGTTTGTGTCACTTGACTTTTCCTCTGAACTCTAAGTAGGACGAAAGGTGACGTTCCCATCATAAAGAACATGGTTAATTTGCTCAAAGGTGAATAACATCTCGATTGACGTCATAGATTGCAATATATTTCATCAGCCTTCGTTGTTGCTACTGAAGACTACTCTGTTCATCTTTACTGAAACATGGCGGCGGTTTTATTTCCATTTCACCGAACAAATTACAAGAAAAATATAAAAATATACTAAAACCTAATTTTTCCCTATTATTTTGAATTTTATGAATAAAGTTAATTTTATCCTCTTCTGGAGAGGGTCACACAAGGAAATAAAGGCTATTATTGATTCATGAATTCTCTAAAAAGCAATGTTCATTTATATAAATTCTCATGAAA
Source organism: Lepisma saccharinum (assembly GCA_022664845.1). Lineage (NCBI taxonomy): Eukaryota > Metazoa > Arthropoda > Insecta > Zygentoma > Lepismatidae > Lepisma > Lepisma saccharinum. The sequence goes on from JAGDQP010024990.1 coordinate 4,578, forward strand.
TGGAAATACGTGTATTCACTCAGCTCAGACTCAGCCCTGGAGCTCAATCATTGTTTAGTAGTACATTAACAAACTCTAAATATTTAAAACAAAATGTCCGTTTGTGCAAATTCTTGTTCCGAATGCTTTTGTTCTTTTAATTCAGTGCAAGAAACAGTACTTCCACAGACAAGCTAAGCATGTTATTTCTGTTACCTTTAGTTTCTCTCTCCACTGCACAGTGATCATCAGATTTTCAGTGTGAGCCGGGCGTCTCCTGTTTTACCAAAGTTACAAATTTAGATGTAAATGTACTTTAAAAATTTTCCCGAAAGAATGGTCCGCTATATAGTTGTACATTATATTTACAAAGTTAGGCCTGAAAAGGCCCGAGAAATATCGTTGTATATTTAAAAATTTACGGCCCGAGCAGACTTCTATTGTATACAACAGAAAAGAAAAACTTACTTAACTGTTGAATTGTTTCATTTAAGACAAGAGTAATTCCCAGCCATATCTTCTATTCCTCGGCTGAAATGTGACTGAAACGCAGGTGTTCAATGAACGAAGATGAAAGGTTTCCCGCCTAAACAGTTTCAGTCACATTTGGCTACTACTAAAGGACACGAAAGTTTTGGCAATCTCACTCGAAATGGCCATCTATCCCGAAGCTTCGCTACATATAATTTTTTTTGTAGTACTGCTGTACTTACGTAACATACGAGGGGCATTTAACTCGAAGTGGCAACATAGTTGTGAAATGGAATGTAGTGACCTCAAGACACTCACCTCAAGAAGCGTACAGTCCTTCGATGTAGTCTCCGCCTGCCTGTTGAACCCTTCACCAGATGTCTGGTAACCGTTGAATACCTGTCAAAGCCCCACTTTGTGAGAGGGTGTTGACAGTGCGCCCTAAGGCACGAACAATGCTGGGAATGTCTCTGAAACGTTTGCCCCTGAGAGGTTCTTTCATTTTTGGGAAAAGATCAAAATCGCAGGGGGCTCATATCCGGGGAATATGGCGGGTGCTCCAGTACCTCCCAACCCCATCGTCGTAACAGAGTCTGTACTGTATGGCATCGGGCATTGTCGTGTAGGAGAATTGGTCCATACTCCAGGAGGTGTGGACGTTTGCGCCGCAATGCTGGTCGCTAATGGTGACTGAGGTATGAAGCATAGTATGTAGGGTTACCACCTTTTCGTTTCCGGATTCCCGGACAGATTTTAAATTCTATGCACGAAGCGCCTGGAATAGACTATTTGAATAACAGACTCAGATGAAAGTTTATTCCAGTAGTGTACTTCCTCTTTTAAAACCCAGTAAGTTTTAATCAGGAAGAATAAAATTACAAATTTTTAGAATAAAATTAAAAGACGAATAACTTATCAAGGCAACTTTTTATTTATTCGGTCTTCCCTTAAAACTTCACAAAACGTAGCGTCATGGAAACTCTTATAGGTTGCGACATTATAAAATGAAGTATTTCTAAATGCAGTACATTAGAGGTACTATTAGGCAGTATTATGGTGTATTCGAATTTAGAAGCCAACTAAATATGTATGAATATTGAATACATTTGCTCTTACATACCTTTTATTGACTAAAGATCGACATATACTATACATAAAAGTAAGTCTGATCTGCTATAAAATAACCCACAGTTTTTTATTCATGGAAATCTAGTGCAATCCTATCTATATAAGTACCGTAATTTATTTAAATTATTCCAGAACGAATCACCTGACAATAAGCCGCGAAGGGTGCCTCATGTACAGGGCCGGCCGCAGAACATTTTTACTACAAGCGAAGGTTGATTTTGGCGTCCTCTCTTGACCCAGTAATCACACATTCATTGATAACTTTCAAGAGATGCCTTTCCTCTAATTCTAGTACTAACGCGGTTCCTTTCTCTGAACTTTAACTTTATTTTTATATGGGTCAGTTTAGTAACTTTGGACTTCGGCCCGTCACGATTTGCCCTTAGCTGTTAAGTATTAAAAAACACACCCATGCCGGGACTCGAACCCGGGACCGTTGAGTCGATAGCCTACCGCCGCAGACCGTCGACCGGCTCCTTTCTCTGAGTTTGTCGTCAATGTTAACAATATTTGGTAGTAATATTACTTTACAATTTACTTATTCAGGCAAGTTTTGTAGAAATTAAGACAATATCAACAATGTGATAAGCTCTCAGCTCAATATAAGCAAACAAACATTGGAATTTTTTATTTTTTGACAGAAATTATGAATAAATTATGAGAAAACTGCATATACAATTAACAAAACCTAAATAAACTGAATTGAAAATGCTTTAAGAATGTAGAAATATAGTGATTCAAATCATGTAAAAGTATTTGAGTATTATGAGTAAATATGTACAAAAAACAATGCAGAAAAGAGAACTAATAGCATTCAAAACCATGCAAAAATAAAAGCAAGTGAAAAGATACACTTTTCACTTTTTATACAAATCATTGCTATCATTGAACTTGATAGATTCAATTTGAAGCTTTAGGCTCATGTGTGTGGCTACGAACATACAGATGCTTATCAGAATAATGGAAACACCTGTAGTTGGCAACACGTCAGATGTATGGGTTGGCAGTGGTGTCGTGGCGACCGCAGCGCCGGACTGCTGGTGGTGGTGTGTTACGTCGGTCTCCATACTACGTCAGGCGTCGTGGAACAGGAGTGTGCAGTGACTGCAGCAGACGGAGGTAGTGTAAAATGGGAGACCTCTCAGAGTTTCAAAGAGGGCAAATTGTTGGTGCGCGGTTATGTGGAGTGAGTGTGACGGCAGTGGCTAGTGTGTTAGGTGTGTCGCCAGGGACAGTGTCGAAGGTGATGACGGCCTACACAACACACGGGAAAACCACATCGGGGAAGCGGAACAGTGGGCGGAAGAAAAGCAGCAGTGACAGGGCACGCCGGGTATTAAAGCGCATTGTCACGCGGAACCGTCGTGCCACTGCGGCGCAAGTGACGGAGGAACTCAATCAGCACCTCCCCCAACCTGTTTCGACAATCACAGTCCGCCGCGAATTACAAGACATGAACTTACGGGGTCGTGTTGCACGGGCCAAACCTCTTATCAGGGACCAGAACGCTTTAGCACGCCGCAAATGGTGCCGCGACCATGCAACTTGGACCGTTGACGACTGGAAACGTGTGGTATGGTCGGATGAGTCACCATTCACCCTATTCCAAACCACGGGCCGTGTTTATGTGTGGAGAACGCCCAAAGAAGCGTATGATCTGCAGTGTCTCCGCCCAACTGTGAAACATGGCGGCGGCACGGTGATGCTGTGGGCCGCAATATCATGGTTTTCATTGGGTCCTGTGGTCACACTTCGCGGACGCATCACTGCCAACGATTATGTCGCAATTTTAGGAGACCACTTGCATCCTATGGTCCGGATGTTGTTCCCGGACAATGACGCCATATTCCAGGATGATAATGCACCCATTCACACAGCTGGAGTTGTTGCAGCGTGGTTTGAGGAACATCGGGATGAAGTTCAACACCTCTCCTGGCCCGCCCAATCCCCAGATCTCAACATAATTGAACATCTGTGGTCCATCTTGGAAACACGACTCCGGCGACGATTTCCACCTCCATCCTCTCTCACAGAACTGGCCGATGCCCTGCACGAGGAATGGTGTAATATTCCACTTGCTACCATTCACGACCTCTATGCCTCCATCCCACGTCGCATCAAGGCTGTTCTGAAGGCGAAAGGTGGCCCGACACCATATTAATCTGGTAAGTTGCACTTTCGTTCAGGTGTTTCCATTATTCTGATAAGCATCTGTATGTTTATATTCAATTTTTGTCCGAGTTCGAAGTTTCCTCTTTCTGTTGCGCATCAGTCTCTTTTCCAGTTTTTGTGTATACGTAAATCCAGTTTCCTATGGCTTCAGCAGTCTCGTAGTAGTGAATATTTGCTTATTATTATTATGAGAGTTTAATGTCTGCCTTGATAAAATGATAATTTGTATCAGTGGTCAAATAGCCATGTTCTGACCTGGCTTTTTGCTACTTGACCTCTACTTTGTTCGGTTTTCTCTTTCTCAATTTCCCTCTTGTCTGTTTAGTTAATTACATGTTTCAGGAAGTTCTCTTGGTTTTAGTCTGTTCCGGTTCCTCAGTAATCTGTTTTCTTGTTCCTCAGATCTGATATTTGGCGGTTTGTGTGACTTGGCTCCCTTGTAACACCCAGATCCTGCAAACTTTCATATATTGGTTTTACTCCTTAATAAAGGCCATGAGCACCTCAGTCTGCTAATGGGCAGAGAAACACCAAACATCACTAAAAACACATAAAGAACCAAGTACGGGGGCTGGTGCAAAAGTTTTTGCTATCAACATGAAAAGACATGTAAAATTCTGGAAATGGTTTTATTGCTTTTCAAAGTGTTCATCTTTAAGATCGATACACCTTTGCATATGCTCAAAGCAATTTTGAAAGAATTTTTTCCAATCGGAGGCTAGTACCTCAGAAACTGCTGTTCAGAATGTGTCAACAGCTGCTTCGGGCAGTGATGTAATGGAAGGTATACGGCGTATACTCACCTCAATTTTCTAGGTATCATCGTATACCCACCTAAAATTTATTAAATACGCATATATATGGTATAGTAAACGAGAGGTTTCGTTACAACCAGCGAAGCGTATACTCTCCTAAAAATCTATCATTACAACTCTGGCTTCGGGCGACACAAATTGCTAACCACGCATCTTTTTTTTTTAATGTTTGGGAACAAAAACAAGTCATTAGGTGATAAATCGGGTGAGTGCGGACAATGAGTCATTGATTCGACATTTTTTCTGAAAAAAATCAACAGTTGTGTGTGCTGAGTGGGAACTGCCGTTTAGCACTGAAGAATGATTCAACGATTTGGATTTATTTTACGCAATCCATTGATGTCCTCTGGCAAACAAATTGTTGTATACCACTCAGCATTTACAGCCCTTCGATCTTCTAAAGCTACGGTTACCACCTGTCCAGTATAACCGAAGAAACAAAGAATCATTTGCTTGGCAGCCCTGTTCGAACGAACAACTTTTGGTTTCGGCTCACTTTGAAACACCCAAACAGTGGATTACTGTTTAGTTTCGGGTTCCTAGACATAAACCCAGGTTTCGCCTCCTGTACCGATGTAGTGCAAATTTGACCTATAACGGTTGAGTTTTTTGAACATTTCTTTACACCACTTGACACGAGTTTGTTTTTGAGTTTCGATCAAGTTGTGTGTGATCCAACGCCTTAAAAGCTTTCGAACGTTCAGGTAACCATGCAAAATCGTATGTTTGCTTTCATGTCAATGTTTAAGGATGCCTGAATCACACGGTATGTCGCATGCTAATCTCTCTCAATCATATCACGCACAGCTTCAACATTACGGACAACAACAGATGTGGACGGACGACCTTCACGAAATTCATCACTGAATAATGTGCGACCACGCTGGAATTCGGAAAACCAATTGTACACAGTCGTGTAATACGTCATTCTGGGCTAGAATTTCACGAGAAATACTTTTGTGAAGTCCGCTTTGTCGTAACTGTATTAGTATGAGAGATATGCCACTTCTATACAGGTAATGATGTAATAGCCTGAAATACCCATTTCATTTTGAAATAACGGAAGAAATTAAATCCAGATGAATACAAATCCATATAGACAGCTCACAAAACAAAGGAACCATTTCATTTTCTTTGTTATTTCAAAACAAAATTAGTGTTTTCAGGCTATTGCACAATTACCCGTATAGAACTGGCATATACCTGTATCTCTCACAATAATACACGGCGAAGCGGACTTTACAAATGTATTTATCATGAAATTCTAGCCCAGAATGACATATTACACAACCTACTTCCCAATCAATCTAGTTTTAATATGGATGACTTCAAGATGGCGGTCATGAAGATAATACCCTTCAACAACCCAGTACCCATCATTGTGTATTTGCCTTCCATTTATTTCGCCAATTCAACAACATAAGAATATTTCCACTTTTTATCACTTTTCACAGACAAAACTTGAGTTTTATATCATCGATATCTCCCAAAGTAATTACGCTCGACTGGCCAAAATTTGCATATGAACATTCTTTGACATCCTAATCATGATGGAAGAAAAAAATATACAATTCTTTTCTGTCCCATTAGTATGTTAGATACCTATAATGGAAAACTAGGGAAAGCCCACCCTCTGTAAAAAAAACTAGAAACTAAAAAAGAGTCACTTACTACCTCTAACTTCTTATTCTTACTAAAAGTAAAGACACAAACCCAAGAAATCTCGGACACACTATAGAAAAATGTTGTAGCTAAGCATAAATTGTGAAAATTCCAAACGCCTATTTCAAAAGACTAGAACTCCGACTGTGTAGTGTGAAGTATCTCACCTGTCACCTCCTTAGACATGTAAAGAAACAGCATTAGATGTGGTGATAAAACATTCTAGAACAATGTTTTTCAACCACTGATATGTCCGCGAAATTATTGTGCCGTTCCTCGGCAAATTAATACATTTTATGACATAACACTTATTTGATTGATTTCGACACTTCGAAATTGAGACTGAAGTTTACATAACTGTTTTAAAACAACTAGAATCTGAAGATGTGCTGCCATCTTCTGAAAGTGAAATAAACCTCTAACTTACTTATATCTTTCCGGCCCATAAAACTTTTCCTTTCTTTAATTTGCCGGTTCGTGAGTATTAAAAGTTGAAAAAACACTGCTCTAGAAGGTATGCACAGCTACTGAAAGTGTCCCTACCTGTGGCGTATGCCAATCTATATTTAGACCTGCGCTGAAAAAAATCTACGCTCGAAAACCACCCTGTGAACAAATATGGCGCATTGCGCATAGAATTCACAACGAAAAGAAACTAGAAAATCGGAAAACGATGTAAGCGAGACAGATTTAAAGACCAAAAATAATATGTAAGATTACAGAAAGCGGGCGTTATAAAGAAGTCCGGTCATACAAATCACCAGAACTGAACAAGAAAACTGAGGAACTTTCCAAAATGTGTAACCTACCAAACTGACAGATGAAAATCCAGAAACACAGAACTTAACAGAATAAACCACAGGCCCGGACAGAACATGGCTAGCCGACCACTGAGACAAATTTTGTCATTTCTTAAAGACGAACATTAAAATATTTAAATACTGTAATAACCAAACACCTACTGCTACGAGATGGATGAAGCCAAAGAATGCGATTCGGGTCTACAGGGAAAACGGAATACCGAAGAAAAGAGGGTGCTGTGTAACACGAAGGAAAACAGATTCAGAAAAAGGGGACAAACCTATGGATTCATGGCCACATACAAAAATCCTTACAAGACAAAATAGTAAACAGCGAAAAATACACATTATAAGAACGAAACCATAATCGGAAATCGTTGACACTCTTCATATAATTCCAAACGGGAAAAAGGAGGAGGAGAACTCCATTATTATAAAAGAGAAATCAAGTATGCCAGTGTGAATGGAAAGTCCGGGTTCCAGGCATCACATTACACTAAAATGGTGGCAAAAACATTTGGAAACAGTACTCATGACCATATTTACTTTGTTTTTATGCAAATGTATAAATTTGGGTGAAGTTGCAACTATTATTAGTTTTTGATACCAACAACCCTTTTAATTAAATCTTGTTTATATAGAAGAGCTAGCGGCGGCCCCTCAGCTCAGCGCTCCAAACGGCCGCTTGTTTCGCTTGCACCTTAATCTGGCTTTGCTAATATACTGCGGGTGTGGTGGCAGGTTAAAGAAACTAATTTGGATATACGATAAAATGTCACGGAATAAAGAACTGAGGTTTGTACAATTCCCGGACATTTAACTTTCTAACCCGGACTCCGGACAATTCCCTTGATTCCCGGACTGTCCGGGTCAATCCCGGACGGGTGGTAACCATAATAGTATGCAGCATTGACGGCAACGCCCGGTGGAACTTCATGTGACAGGATAATGCCTTCGTGGTCATATGACATTATCATCATCACCTTCACGTTTGCTGGCTCTTGCCTAAGCTTTTTCGGTCGTGGAGATTCTGGGTGGCGCCATCCACTCGACTGACGTTTCAATTCAGGCTCGTAGGATCTGCCCCACGTTTCGTCACTTGCAATAATGCGGTGCAAGAAGTCATCAGCTTCCTCATAGTAACGTTTAAGGTGTAGGCGGGCACATTCCCACCTATGCCACTTTTGAACCTCGGTCAGAGCATGGGGTACCCATCTGGCTGCAATTTTCCGCATGCCAAGATCTTGTGTTAGCATGCGGAACACTGATCCGGACGAAATGTTCAGCTCCTTCGCCAATTCACTACAAGTCCAGCGCCGATCACCGTCAAGAAGGGGCGTAGTCTTGCAAGATGAATTTCGTCCGTAGCCGTTCGCATATGCCCTCCACCGTGCATTTTGTCTGTTGACTGTCGTCCCGCCTGAAATGCTGCAACCCATCTCGCCACTGTCCACTGTGAATCGTCCTAGCATTTCGCCCTCGTGCCACCTGGAATTTGATAAACACACGCTGTTCTGCACGCGTGAACATTGCGTTAGGGCGGTATTTCACACAACAATCACTTTAACACTGTCTACTCGCCACGCACACCGTAATATGGGACCGCAGCAGCGTTGATCTGACTCGTACACATCCGCACCACACACTACGTTCGTCATTTGTCTCCTGCCCACACGACACTTCAATCGTAGCAGTGTTGCCAGTTCGAGTTAAATGACCCTCGTAATTCTATACAAGAGTCGGGTGTTCTGTAAAAGCAAACAATCCTTTAATGGTACAATCTGCTTCCATAACAGGACACATTGGATGCCAAGTACAGCTTACTTGTGAACTATTATTATTTGGGAATAAGTAACAATTCTCCCGTCTGTATTCAACAATATTTCACAAGAAAAGTGAATGGTCCCGGTTGTTGCAATATTCACGCAACCACCACATCAGTATGGCGCTTGGTATTGAGGCGCTCCCATCTGTTTCCTCCCATTTCCCAACATAGTGGTTGTTACGGCAGAAATGCAACTTCGCGACAATTACATTCAATTTGTGCTCTGTTTGATACGAAGCTCGTTGACAAGCGTCTGTTTCCGGCATGGAGTTCGCGAAACTACAGACGCAGTAGTGTGTATCGGTGTCGGAATTTTAAACAAAAGTTGAGTCAACAACGCGTCACTACTGGATTGTCACGTAACACGTTAACTGTAAATACAACTTCAGAAATACATTTTGCCAGGTCGCCTCGGTGGTTAAGGCGTCGGCATGTTAAACGAAAGAGCCCTGGTTCGAGTCCCGGCACGGGTAACACTTTTTTTCCTTCAAAATATATTTTTATATGTTTATATGTATTATTAACAATTGTTTTCTTGCATTCTTCGTAAATTATCTTAAATTAGTGATCATACGATCGTGGAGATTAGGTAAGGTTAGGTGCGGTCATATATCTACAAAATATATTTCCATATCTTCATATTTATTATTGATAATTCCTTCCTTGCAATTTTCGTAAATTATCTTCAATTAGTGAACATACGAACGTGGAGGTTAGATGCGGTCATGTATCTTTTTTACACTATTTGTTCTTGACGCAACTTCAATTCAAAATTCCGACAGCGATAAGCTCATTAGGCTCAGAGCTACTTGTATACTTACAGGCGATTGTTCCGAAATTCCTAATTTGGTCTGGTGGTTAAAGTACCGAAAAGCTAATCCAGAGGTCCTGGGGTTGAATCCTGGCGTGGTTACTTTTAGATATTAAAAAAAAAGTTTTTTATGTACATACGCATTAGAAATAAAAGTAGTGACTAAGGGTACGTGGAGGTTAGGTAAGTCAGGAAAGTTTTTTTTTTATTGCATACGCGATTTGCACAGAGACATTGTTTCCATGTGGGCTCTCTTTAGATGCAAATTTCGGGAAATTCAGCAGAGCGTTAAAGCAACCTAGTTAACGTCATGTGCTACGATGAAATAGAAGTAAAAAGTTCATATTGTTTTTTTTTTCAATTTTTAAATTTAAAACAAAAATTGGGGGGGGGGATATTATTTACACAATTTCAGAGAAGTTGTGTACAATAATAGGATTACCATACGTCCGTATTTTAAAGATTCTGTCCGTGTCAGTACCGTACTTTGCAAACATTAAATAAATGCCTATAGTTTTCACTTAATCAGTTGTTGGCTGTAATTAACTTGAAGAGTACAGGTGGAGAACAATCAAAGTCCATTTTTGAAAGTTGTGACAAAATACAAATTTTAAGGTGTAAGCACTTGCATTTCAATTTCTTTTTGGCTTTTTAGGCGCTTTACCGTAGGTCGATAATGTGCCAGAGGGCCAGAAATAAATTTAAATTCAAGTGGTTCGACGTGAAAATGTGTGTTTTCTCACAACTTTCAAAAATGGACTTGGATTGCTCTTCACCTGTACTCTTCAAATGTATTGAAACGTAATGACCAGAAGATTCTCCGACCTTGACAGTAGAGAAAATATATATGTAAACAATTACTATTTAATGTGTATTTCATGTTGGTGTCCCGAGTAACTGTTCGGAGTTTCATTCTATTTAAGTAAATGGTCTTTAAGCTAATTTGTCCGTAATATGGTAACCCTAACAATAAGTATTTTAGAATGTACACAATTTTAGATTGAGTCGTATTCAAAAGAATAAATCGTGATTTGTATCAAGTAGTATACAATTTTTCAGCAACAGAGATCTTACGTAATTTGGGTTATATACTACGGATGACGAACCGCCACTGATTCAAGAATAAATAAAATCTCAAGTTTTACATTAGTCATGCTAAATTCACTACATAGCAACTACAACACTGGTATTGTTAAAGAAGCAACATTTTTTTTTTAATAGAAAGGAACAAAGAATTACATTGCTGTTGCTAGGTGTCATATTCAGAATTAGAAGGAATTGTGAACTCTCACACTCGCCCCTTTACTACTGAACTGAACTCGCAATCAGAAAAGTAAACCAGAGAGGAATACACGACAAGGAAAAAATAAATATTTAGTGATGGATACATCAGAAATCCTAAACTATGTGGACTGGAATGGCGGAACAGTAGTGGCCATAGCAGGACGTGACTACGCTGCAATAGGCTCGGACACTCGTTTAACATCTGCAATTCATTATCCATATTTAGTTTGGAGCCGGCAACAATCGAAAATTATCCAGCTTCCTAATAACACCCTTTTCAGCTCTCTTGGATTTAGGGCTGATGCTGATACGCTCACAAGAACTATCGGAGGACACTTGGATAACTATAAGATGACGCACGATGACGTTTTGTCGGTTGCTTCTGTGGCTGAACTACTGTCATGTATGCTGTATACGAGATATCGATGCTCTTTGCCTTATCTTACGTGTAGTGCCTTGGCAGGAATAGACAAAGATGGTTATGGACGTATTTACCACTTCAGTGCAGATGGTTTCTACGAAGAGGTACCTTACACAGTACTGGGTTTTGCAATTAATCTGCTTGCACCATTTTTGTACAACCAAATCGGTCGCAACAATATTAAAGAAGAAACACGAAGTTCCGATCGACTACCAACGAGAAACCAAGCGATTTCAGTCATCAAAGATGCATTCCTGATTGCCAGTGAACGAAATCCACAGACGGGGGACAACTGCATCATTCGTGTCGTCTCCCGAGACAGTAAAAACATTGAAGAGCATCGCATCCGCCTTCGTGGTGATTGACTGAATAAAATAATGATTGAATAATACAGTTACATGAAACCTATAACAAGACTATGGAAAGAAAAAAAAAAGTTGTATTCGATGACTGTCTATAAATCTGATTCGGTGTTTTTCTTTTTTGCATTTTGAAGATACATATTTAATTTACCAACGAAAAGATACCTACCGAACTGAAACTGGAAAATAAATAAATATATATATATATATATATTGTTTAGTATGAAAATGTATCTAACTTCTTACATTTTTTTAAAAGTTAGTTAACTCATATTTACATGTGTGTGCACATATTCGATGTTGTTCAGCTTATTATTATCAGCCGTATTCATCAACATCTTTTGGAGTGACGGGCTGTACTACGGGTGACTAAGAACGTGAAAAACGTTTCTGAATACGGCTGTATCAGTTTCTGAATACGACATGAATGTTTAGGAACATGCTAATTATATGGACTATAGTAAAACCAGTGTTCCAGTTGTGCAATTTCTAGAAAAATAACCGAGGCAGGTACAATGCCGTTTTAGGTTTCTTCATGCCGTTAAACAGATCCAGGGAAGACTTTGTACCGGGGGCATTCAGAAAGTAATGCCTCCAAGCCCACCACTTGGCCAATAGTACTGCAAACATTCTGAACTGTTTATCATTAATGCACTGATGTTTAAGCTATAGAATGTCACTTGTTTCATCTTCCTATCTCTTATCGTTCCAGAGTAATGGAGCAATCCATGACATCTAGTGGTGACGTCCGGTTGAAACAGCACGCTGTCATTGAATTTCAGACTGCGGAAGGTTGTGCGTCCAGCAACATTCATCGCCGTATGACTGCAGTTTACGGGGATGCCTGTGTTGACGTCAGCACTGTGTGGAGGTGGGCAAGGACTGTGAAAGACCAAAATCCAGCCGCATCAAATCTCCATGATCAGCACCGAAATGGACGGGCCGCAACTTCCTCTGATGACGATCATCAACATCAGGTGGACGAGTTGATTCGGGGCAATCGGAGGATCAAGCAACACGAGATCGCAACAACGCTCGCCTTTCCCATTGGTTCAGTGAACATCATTAAGGATCTTCTGCGTTACAAGAAGATGTGCGCTCGTTGTGTAACACGGCAACTGACGCCTGACATGAAAGAGTCGAGGAAGAGAATCTGTCAAAACTGCTCCTGCGATATGAACTGGAAGGCGACGACTTTCTTCGCAGAACTGTTAATGGCGACGAGTCGTTGACACACCATTGCGACCCGGAAACAAGGCTTCAGTCGACGGAGTACACGTCCTCTCCTCCGCCAAAAAAAATTCAAAGTTGTCCCATCTGCTGGCAAAGTGTTGTTGACCCTCTTTTGGGATTGGGTCGTGCATACTGAATTTCTTCGAAACGGTCAGACAATAAACTCAGATCGCTACGTTGACACCCTAAAGCGACTGCGGGCCAGATTGCAACGCACTCGCAAAGATAACCAGGCAATTCTACACCACGACAATGCTCGTCCGCACACAAGCCACAAAAACAGGAAGCACTGCAGCGCCTGAGGTTAACGGACATTCTGCCTCATCCTGCCTATAGTCCGGATCTTGCGCCCTGCGAATTTTGGGTCTTCCCCAAACTTAAAGATCACCTTAAGGGCCAACGCTACAGTTGTGACGCAGAGGTGGAAGCAGCAGTTCGGCAATGGTGTCGCCAGCAGCCACCACAATTCTTCGCCGACGGCATGAAAAACCTTGTTCCGCGTTGGCGCAAATGTGTTGCCCGTAATTTGGACTATGTTGAAAAATTATGCCACCATTTGTAGCTGACATTGCAAGCTTTCCACTGATACCTGTATCGGTGCTATCTGACAAACAGAAATAAAGGTATCACCTTGGAGGCATTACTTTCTGAATCACCCCGTAGATAAGAGTAAAATCCACCCTTGTACATGAAACACATATCCAGCACCACTGTTCCCAGAACACTACGATTTTGAGCAACTTCACAACTAAAATATTCAAGCCGTAAAGTAACAGGATAGAAACATTATTCATGTTCCGGTTCGATTATTATAGATAAGGTCACCTTAGATTTGGTTCTGTCTGGTTATAAATTATTATAACGACAGGTATACCTAAACTGACCACTCAGATCAGAAACAACGAAATATGATTTTTCTACATTACGAAATTGAACTATGTAGTAGAATAAATTCTACACTCTTAATAAGCCGTCAACTGGGATTTGTACTTCACTATGGATGGCCAGTTCCGGATCCAAAAGGACTCGGATATCCGATCCAATGGGTTCGTGCAATTTGGGTCGCTGATTCAAAGTCCCAGTATTCGGACTTCGTTACTATAATGCATCTGAAACTGCGATGCCGGTATGCTAAATCATGGAAGGCCCCATCCTCTGCCTATCTCATCCCGGGCTGAGGCGAAAATGGCAAAGGTGATAAATATTAAATAAAGCCAATTTAATTCAATGTATCTGAAACTCGAAAAATATATTTTATAGGGAGAGTTGTGTATTTATTGGTTGTTATTGTTTTCTTGTCAAAAGTTATTTGATAGGAGTATTTTTAACGTACCTTAATTCTTCTAAAATACAGGATTACTCAAGGAAATTAATCTGGGAAATGAGCTTCGGTTTTTTTTCTTCTTACATCCCTGCACGCTTAAAATGGGATTGGAGAGGACATGTGTTTGTTCTTTCCCTTTAACAACGCAATGTTTATTACGTCGTGACTGATAACTACGTCACATAGCAAAGTGCACGGACAGTTGGTTGGTGATGAGGGAAGGTGGGGTTAGATGAGAGAAGAAGGTGCTGTCCGGGTGCTGTAGATGATTTGTTTTCCTTTTGCCAATCCATGTATTAGTGACAGATCATATGACTTGTTTCAAAAGAACTTGTCTTGCAATCAATGTACAACTCAGCAATTTCGTCTCTCTCTCTCTCTCTCTCTCTCTCTCTCTCTCTCTCTCTCTATATATATATATATATATATATATATATATATATATATGATCCTGTTCTTCCTCTCTTCCCTCTTAACACTCCAAAATGAAGAGTAAAAAAACAAAAGAAGGCTTATCGTTTGGTAGCCGCAAAAAATACCCCAAAATACGTACGAATTAGGAAAGACTACGATGACGTGTCCATGCCCCAGATATCCGAGATCCGGATATCCGAAACTCGGATCTGTTTGGCCATCTCTATTACGGAGTAATGAATTATGTGTATTAATGTAGGGTACACCGGGGAAACTCGGGTTACGGGGTAAATCGCATAATTTGTAATGGCACAAAGTCACGAAAGAGAATATTTTTCACTCGTCTACAAGGTTGTAGGCTTGTAGCACACACACTTATCCTTATAAATATATTTTTTAAAATAACAGTGACCCGAATTGCCCCAATGTATCGTATATTTGTGTGCACTCTTCTAGAGGACCCCCACATATTTTTTTTTTTATTTCACTCTGTTTATCCGCTCTTGGTTTATTGATAATTCCTAATCTTGACTAAGACTGGTAGGTACTTTTCGGCTGACTAACTTTCTCCATTTTAATATTTTACGCTAGCCCCCGAGGAGAAAAAGAGAGAGACTGACTTCAGATCCGAAATTTGCGACCTCGATTTATCTGCTATTTTCAATCTGATGACGCAATAAGTGAAGTTTCTTCCTGTAGAATTAGGTTCTACCATTTCTGGCACAGGTCTATTTTTCTATCTCGCTTGTGAGTTGGCGGTAAGTACACTGCATAATCGAGAAGGCAGGTGTTCGAAACCGTTGTTTGGCTAAGGAGTTTACAACCATGCCAGGCAAATATTGGGATTGTCCCAAATTCAGACCACGTCTGCTTTCCTGGAGAATATCTCGCAGTTCTGCTCAATATCATGCCTGAGATCTGTCACCCACGGATGCTCTTCCTCAATATTTTTAAACGTTGCACAGTTAAATCTCACTCGGACAATAAGAATAGGCAAAGGCGTCCCCAGTTCTATATGCACGCACTGTGAATGGTGCATGGGGGATGTGGAGGTAGAGCTCCATTCTCGACCAACAACACGAAGGTGGGGTGGTCAGTCCCACGCTCGACCGCCTTTACCTTCCAAGGTGTCCAAAAATACCAAGGACACTCTGGTAGTCAATTTGATAGGAGGCTGAGTGCACCTCAGAGTGCCAGGCATGGGAACACTGAAGAACAATAATAAACTTAATTAATACAATTAATCTTTCGTCTCAGTTATGTATTAAAGTGTTCATGAAAGATTTTAGTTGAATAACTTATCAGGATCTCTCTCTCTCTCGGTGGGAATGGTACAAGTCAACATTTAATAACTGTACCAATCCAGTCTTTTCTGGTGACTCTGCCAAGATCTTTCCAAGCTCTCTACACCTTGTAGTTCCTGAGAGGTAATTCTGGACACGGACGGATAGATTAAACCGGATTATAAGATCCCTTCTTAGGACACAAAATGAGATAACGCATGAAATTAAATCAGTTACTGGATGATTTTCTCTTCTTCTGAAACATACAATGTTCTGTTCCGTATGAATGCAACACATCATTACATGGAAACATACGCATGCATCCAAAGTAATGTAAGGATGCATTCCAACGGAAGTGGCTTCTTAATGGTTACAGTACAGTGACTAATATCAAAAGAATTTATTTTGTAATATTGTAATTACCACATCCCGACGAGGTCATTGTTAATTATGGTAAGCGGTACAGTAGACGCTTTAATAACGAGTTATACCGAGTTCTATTGAACCACATGTAGAGTCAGAGGAACTGATGATGAACAAATCAACACCCGGGTATTATGTTTGATTAAATGACTTCCGCTTTATTCTTTTATTTTTTCTTAGTTCCAGGGTATTACATAAGTCTGTGGCTCCCTTTCTCTCGATTTCTGGTCCCGCTGACCATTTACCACTGTGCAAACGTACTTACACATAGCAGTTGTTATAGAAGCTTTTAATTTCTTATTCATTTATCATGATTAATTTTCTTACTTAGGTTCAGTTCAAAACAGTTAATGACATTTGTGCTGTAGAAGTCCCAGATGCTGTTTGATTAACTGCCATGCTCAAGCGCTTCAATGCAGAAGAGCCTTGAAGATCAACCATGTTCTGAAAGAGTGAAAGACCCGTGGGCCGTGACTGTGCATCCAGACTCCACAGGTCGTATACCAAGCCGTCGAAATGAGTCCCCAAATAAGCAAGTGACGATTATCGGTTGAGCTGGGTACTTTAAAAATGCATCGTGCATCGGAAACTCATCGAGCTCAGGAAGATGAACAGAACACGCTCTGTCAAGTGGTATCCCATGAGCTGACGTCGATGTGTGACATCACTCAGCTACTCGATCAGAAGTTTGGTGACCGAAAGAATTGTAACGTACGATGAAAATGGATCTTTTCCCGCAATTCAGACAGCAGAAACCCGTGGTCAATCGCAGAAGGTTCGAGCACAAGATGTGTGTAAGGCGGAGATTCAAAGGTGTGATCCACTCTGAATTAGTTACAGATGGTCTCGCCATCAACGCCGACCTCTAATCGCAACAACTTGATCGAATGTATGAAGCTCTGGTCTGAAAGTACCCAGCTTGTTAACCGGAGAAGGGGCTTCCTCTAGCATGACAACATTTCGACCCATCCTGTCACTGTGACCAACCAAAAAATCTGGAAACTGGACGGAATCGAACTTTTCATCTATCCAGCTTGTTCACCTGACCTTGCACCCAGTGACTACCATTTACTGGTGGCGCACTTTCTCCGTGGTAGAAAATATACCCAAAATTTAGTCGAGTTTAAACGTAAATGGAACAACTTATTTATTAATGTTCAATGTGCATAACGGGAAAGCACATTAATTACTCCAATGGTTTACGATACGGAACGGATTAACAAACTTTTAATTTACAATAATGACGAAATGGTGTGCGAAGCAGGAAACGAAGTATAGGTGTCTTACAGAAAGTAGTTGTAAAGTTTCCCTAAATTACAGAAAGCCAAAGGAATCGAATTAAAATAATTTCAATCCATAATTTTTTATCTGTATTGGCCATCTGTCTGAGGACGAGCACACGATCTCCGCATTCGGCTGGAGGAAGAGATTAAGGAATAACCTCACTCAGGACGACTGGCTGCAAGATTCGAACCTCCGTCGCCTCCCCATCTCCACTCGGAGGTTTGTTACCTTATGGGCCATGGTAACTGCACAAATATAGAAGGTTGTATGAATAAACATTGCCGGAGGCTGTTGCATGCATTATCCGGTGGTGCTAATAGACAAAAAAATTTACTTACACTTCGTTCTCATTTTCAGGCAAGACACATCTTGATCCAGTCCCCATGAGGAAAATTCGGCGGGCCGCCGGTGGTCCACCAACCATGAAGGCGGGCCACCGGAGGCCTGCCGGGTTTTCCTCGTGGGGGTAGTAGTCAGTGATATCAGTGTAATATGGAAATGGTCATTAATATTTTTCATTGTGCACTGTATAGGCCTACTTAACTTCATTCGTGCATTGAAGAGCATCATTTCTGTCATTCTTTTCGGGCGCCACGTATGTATTCGCACATGCAAATACGGTATATCGCTTTCGCAGTAGATTTGTTACGGTGTTATTGGACATATTTCAAGGATATTAAATGTTACTCGTGGTTGGGGGAAATCATAAATGTTTCAACATGGTGAGGAAGGTCCTCACAAGAGATGACCTCACCCTCACCGCTTCAGGCTGAAGGCGCGGAGAGAAGATTGGTAAAGTAAAGTTGGAAGAAAATCAACACTGTTCCTAAAAGGAACCACTGTCAAGAACTAGTTTTATTCTTCTTCCTGGTGAAGCAAAGCAGTACCAGGTCTTTCTGGCATTGCGACAACTTTCGATGACCTTGCCAAAGGAGCATAAAAATTACTCACAGGACTATTGACATAGTTTCTCCTCTTGCATAGCCATTAAAAAAGGCACGTGCTTTCGGTTACATCTGCAATCTTATAGGAAACCCAATGCACACGTTGGATGATTTAAAGAAAACAGCAGCTTGCGTCCAAAGTGCCTTACGTAACTGTATGCACGTTCTTTGTATAAAGTGTATAGTTCAATAGCTACGCAGCGCTAGAGGTTGCAAATGAACTGACGAATCAGCGAATTTCGCAACCGTCAGTCAAAATTCAGAAACTGCAGACACAATCCGTGTTGGGTTAGGTACTTGTTTCTTGTATCTAAGTGTAGGTACTAGGTACAGGTACTGATAAATGTACCTAAGGTACTGTTGCATATCTGGATCCAACGGTATTCTTTTTTTTCTTTATTTTTGTTATTGACCTTTGACAGATGTTGCGAATACCTTCATTTACCTTTTCTTTATAGATAAAAGCAGCACAGTAATCGGCTAGAAGGTGTCACCTTGTAAATATAAGTATAAGGGATTGTTTAACCTCATGTATAAATAATAATTTGGGTGATATATTTTATAATTCTTTTCTTACCTAACTGAATAAGAGAGAAAGGCTCGCATCTAGGAAGCATCAAACGATGTCAGAGATCAAGCACGTGTAATCGCCTTTCGGAGTACTTGTGTACTTAGATATCAGCTTATATTCTTATATTTCTCTTTTTCTGTTCTTTTTAGTTAAGAAAGTCGTTTCAAGGGGACAGCCAAACGGAGCTGGTATAAGCGAGACAACAGAGTGGTCTTTGTTTCACGAGTAGAGTTATTCTTTTTAATTTTGTTGTAATTTGTTTCTGTAAATAGATCACGTTGTGTACTCACATGTTTGGTAAGATAAATCTGGTTTGAGTTGGTACATGGAAAGTACCATGGTTTTGTATCATGTGACAGAGACCCCAAAGGAGGAAGTTACAATTATTAAATACGAGTGTAACGAGTATTCGAAACGCATTTCGACGTCGATCACTGTGAGTTAAAGATCTTATTGTAAGGGGGGAGGGGGTCTCTGAGCTATTCTAATATCTGAGCACTGAACTATTATAATATCTGAACTATGTAACTGTTTGAATTACCGAACATTTGTGCACTTAGCATATTCACGCTACTGTTCATTTTTCAATATCTAAGTGCTATAGTAAAATTCTGTATTAACTACGTTTTGAACTAATCTCTTAAACATTCAAAGTTGTATCTCGTCATCAGTTTTGTGTTTGCAATAGGACGACGAGACTAGCAAAGATTATTCTGTGTTCCTTGGAAGTTGTAATTAACACGCTACGTTGTATCAGGTGGGACGACGGCTAATTATTAATAAACCTATCTTAAAGGAACTTTTATAGAGTTATGTGTTTTTGTTGAAAGAACTTACCCACGTCGAAAGTCGGTCGTAATGTTGTTTGTTTTTGGAGCTGTCTCGACCGCAAAAGTTTAGCATACATATAACAGACAAGCTTCAAATGGTGGCCAGCGGTGAGATATTAGCCAAAGGTTCGATCCCCGATACGAACATTTCTTCAGTAACAACTTTGCTTACAGTCTTCAGTGCTTTAGCTCAGGGACCCCGGGACAACACTTCAAGTTTTAAGTTTACCCAAATAAGAAGACAGAGTTTTTGGTTGAAAAGTTTGAGGCCCAGTACGAAGCTAGCCATTAGAGATGGAGTAGCAGTTTCTCGATGTCTCCGTTAACGATCTCCACACCGACAGAAGCCCAAGAAGGAAAATAGAGGCCAGGCCAAGCAGATCCATTTCCATTTTAGACGAGGCCAGTCTAAAATCCAGGTCATCATCTAAGGTAGTCAGATCTTCGAGTTCACAAGGGTACCCACAAGATCTTCAAGAATCAGCATTGAACCGAGGACTACAACGCCGAGGACAGCTCTTCAACTTCGCAACCAGGATTTATACAAGTAAGAACTTTCCATTTTATGTGTGTGCATTTTTGTGTGTAACAGTGCATCATTTTTGGAAACGGTACATCGTCAGGAAAATAAGCAGAGTTCAGTTTCCTGCCTAGGTTACAATTGAAGTATAAAGGATAACTGCAATTCACAGTCAGCAAAAACGAAAATTCGGCCGTTCATATTGTATGAGAATGCAAACTTAGAAAGCCAATGTTGCTGTTTTGCATTGGGGGTTTTTTCGTTGCCTAACAGATGGTTCAAACAAAAATTGATACTGTGCTATAGAATGTATATTTTAGTTAGTTGCCGAAAGTACTAATTGCCACGTAGTTTTCGCGATAGTGAGGGAGGAACATGCATTTAACGTAGTATTTTTAAAGTAATTAAGTAAATTCAGAGCCATTCTCTGGGAAGAGGGAATTTTTAGAATAAGTTGTTTATAGTAAAAACAACCTTAATAGCGTATTTTGACAATTGTTCTAGAGTGTAAAAAGTTTGTCACAGTTTTAAAATGTCAGCAGCGGCTCGTAGTAAGTTGTTCACTAAACTCACAGCATTACTTTAATAGGAAAGTATAATAGATATTTAGATAAAATGTAATTTGTCGCCGTATTATAGAATTCTGTGTGTATAAATTCCATAATAAGCGTAGGACTAATAATAATCAACAGCTTATCAAAACCGGAATTGTAAAGTTAAGCAAACAGTAAATTAGTAAACTATTCTTTAAAATTGTAGAAGACCATAAAAAAAAAAAAGAGAGTAAAAATTTCTTGTTTTGATTAATCGAATTAACATTGTAAGAAATTCAGATAATTTCCCATTGTTTTTATTCCTTTTAATTTGGGGGTAAATTAATAGGACGGAAAGGAAAATAATTTTGGAGGAAAGTAATGCTTAAGTTGTTTTTTTAAGTATCTTCCCAGGAGAAAGTGGTTAATGCCGAATAAGATAAGGTAACACGTAAATGTAGGTGTAGTGCCGTAAATGCATTGTTTAATTTTTATGGAGTCCGAGGGGCGGACTGATTGTAGATTTTCTGCGGAAAATAGCGAAGATGCTGTGTGAGGGAGTTCCTCACAGCATAGTAATACTTATTCAGACTAAGGGAGTCTGCGAAGAATTGGATCCAGGGATGATTCCAATTGTGAATCGAACCTACGGGAGGTTCGCGAGTTTTGGGTCGATACTGCGGGTCGACACGAGGGTTGAACATGTGTTCATAAAATTGAATCCGGTGGACGCACTGGCACAGAGATTTCAGGTATAGGTACCTGCGAAGGCAAATAGATAGAGGGATTCTATTTGTGGTGACAGAACAAGGTGTTCTGGTAGAGGTTATAGACCTGCGGGTTCTATTTGTGAAGTTAGAACAAGATGTTCTAAAGGTGACTACAGCGGTGTTCAATATAAATTACCTGTGTTTACATTCAAGGAATACAAATCAAAGAAAGAAAGGTACTATCCCAGTAATCGTGTAGTTTTGTTTTCGTTTAAACGCGACGAAGATTAGAAGTTGGTGTCATTTTCTGTATATTTCCTTGCTGTTACGTGATAACGTTTGACAAAGTCCACACTATATTAGGAAGGCTTTAATCGGTCAGAACAAACTGTGTCATTGGGTTTCCTTCTTCTTTCAATGTGAACGCATATACTTATGTAGCAGATGTGATTATTTAAAGGAAAACAGTCATAAGACGAAGTTTCTTAAGGCTAAAGGGATGTTGTTTTAAATTTTCCCCTTCTGTTTCTTGTAAGGATAAACTTTGACCCCAAAAAGAGGAAAACTGATTTTAGGTCAAATTCTCCTTTCAGTTTATCAGCATCACAGCAGGACGCGAGAAAGCTATCTTTCCGCTAAAAGTAAGACAAGTAGAATAGATTTAAAGAAACTAAAAGATTGAATTAATCTTCATATTTCGAGTTATTAAGGTAAAAAGTAATTATAATTTAATAGGTATTCTCAATCTAAGTAAAAATAAATAATTCCTTAGTCAGTAAAAAAAAAAAAAAAAAAAGAAGGAATTTTTAAGTAAAATATAAATAACTAAATTAAACGATAACTACTGGATGTTTAAAAAGTCACTAGTACAAAAATCCACTTCTACAATCTTTGCACAGTAAAGTTTACTTAAAGTAATTATGACCACAACCAAATGAGTAGAATTTTAAAAATCTCAGTATAAAAATT
>JAGDQP010024991.1:0-27345 GCA_022664845.1 Lepisma saccharinum
GCTTTTCGTCTAAAATTACGCCTAAGTATTTAAATTCCTTTACTCTTTTGATTGTTGTGGCGTTTACTTTTATTATCGGACCTCTGTTGAAGTTCATGTTTTCTTTAAATAGAACATATTTAGTTTTCTCTGCTGACATAGTTAATTTATTATTTTTGCACCATGACGCCATTGTTGTTGTTATTATTTCATTTGCCCTATTTTCGATCTCATTTCTGCTATTTCCTTTTATAACTACCGCCAGGTCATCCGCGTATGCGACGACCCTTTCCACGTGTTTCATATTTTAGCACTTCCAGACACGGCTGAAACATTATATCCCAAATATTTGGGCCCAGCACAGATCCTTGGGGGCATCCATTGGTTGGTGATTTTGCAATGTTGCCTTCAGCCTTGTCTATTTTTATTTGTTTATCCTGAAAGTAATTTCTTAGGACCATCCATACAGATAAATTTATTCCTAAATTATTAAGCTTCAGTACTCCCGGCCACCAAACATTATCAAATGCGCCTGCTATAAAAAAGAATCCTGTTACATACTTACAGTTGTCTTGTTTGACATTTTTTATAGAATCACAGATTGCGTTAATCGCATCCTCGGTCGACTTTCCTCGTCGAAAGCAACATTGTACAATACAGTTTTGTATGTTCTCTCTTTTTTCGTTTATTTTTGATGCAGAACTTTTTCGAAAATCTTGCTGATAATGTTAAGCTGGCAAATTGGTCTGTACGATTTAGGATTCGAAGAAGGTTTATTATCTCCCTTTAGTAGCACCACCAGATTAGCGATCTTTCACGGTTTTTGGGAATTTTCCTTGCCTCAGACATTCGTTATAAATTTTCGTCAGGTAAGGTGTCCAAATTTCCATAGAATTTTTTATATATTTCTCCTTTAATTCCATCTGGACCAGGTGCCTTTTTTTGTTTTTATTGATTTTATTGCGGTTGCGACTTCATCATTTGTTATCATTGGTGGATTCAATCTATGTTAGTATCCTAGATATGCGTTACTTCATTTCTAACTATCTCATTTTCTTCATTATCCTCGACTATCTTGTTATCTGGGAATAATTTTGTAAATAATATTTCCATTGTTTCCTTCCAAGTTTTTGTATATGATCCGTCTTCTCTTTTTAGCATGTAAAATACTCGTTTAATTTTAATTTTGTTCGTTACTATTTTGTAGGTCATACCCCACACATCCGTGCTAAGATTTTCTTCCACAAACTTACTCCAGGTCTTGGTTTTGGTGTTGGAAACTTCTTATTTATATTGATGCTTGATTTGCCGATATTTTTCGAGCCTTGTTTGTCGTAGTCTGTGGTCTCCAGCCGCTTTACAACTCTACCTACTTGCTTTTAGTTGTCGTTTTAATTTTACTAGTTTCCTAGTCCAGAAGAGAGTGTTTTAGCTTCATTTATGTTTGGTGGTGTAGAACTTATAATTGCATTTTTTTTATTTTCTAGGTTAGTTACCAATTCGTCAAAATTTATTTCATGTTCAATTTGTGGAAGTATTACATTTCTTTTATATTTTTCCATACTCAGTCTTTTAACGTTATATTTAAATGAATCATCTTCTCCCTGCGTTATTTCGTTATTTCTGCTTAAATCGATTTCAAAACTGATGACACCATGCTTGTCAGGGTACAGGACTTGTAGCATCTGAATCCTGTACCCTATCGTTTCGGATTCATTGATGTAAATTGCCTTTTGACATGGTTACGTCTTTATTGCTCTCCGCTCCAGCTCTGCCCTGAAATGTTTGTGGTTGATCTCCTTTCTTGTGAACTGTTAGGTTATACTGATTTATTATATCTTCATATTTTTCGCCATTTTCATCCGTTCTCGCCATTAAAATCTCCTAACACTAATATATTTTCCCCTAAATTTCCCGCTAATATTTCCTCTAATCTATTTGCAAACACATACACTGAAATTGAAAATTGACAGCACATATTTACAAGAGTTATTAATTTACTGTTTAACTGTAATCTTATAACTTAAATCCATCTTCAAGTATTTTGAGTGTCTACTAGAACGTTTATTTTCTTATTAAAGATCACCACAGCCATCATCGGATTTGGATGTTCCGACACCAGGACCATTGCGTCGGTTCTCATTCCAATCAATCTTCCCTTATTTATGTAGGGTTCCTGAAGGCATGCTATGTCCACCTTCTCTTTATCGCTGTATAGCCTAAGTTCTTGGGTGGCTAATTTGGATTCGAAACATTTCTGGTTAGGTTTGTCTTGTGTGGACATAACACGCTGAAAAATTTTCCGTTGAGATAAATACTGTGCGCCCGCACGTAGTCACGAAATGTCTATAGACTTTGTTGAGCTGTAGTGTCTCATTTCTTCTTTCGAAGACCTTATCCACTAGTTCTAGTAATTTCTTTGGTTATGTCGTGATGGCATTCGAGCACAGATATATCCTATCCACTTCCTCAATTGCTGGGAAAGTGATTGTTTTCCCGTTGTTTTGAATATTTCTTACAATAATTCTCAGCGCAGCCGATAACAGCTGTGGCTCCTCAAGTCTTGATAGGATATAGCCGTTATCAAACTCTCATAGAATTTCTTAGGATTGGAAGTAGTTACCACCTTTACCTCTTCTCTCCTCTGTTCTATTTCTATCACCTCGTTCTCTTCCATAGATTCTTGCCTCCATCCTCTCATTTTTTGTTTTTCTTCTTCTTATTTCTGTATAATCTTGGAATCCACTGCTTCCATCCTCTTCTCTTCTTCCTGCTTTTTTCTTCTCCATTTACGTCTCTTTCTCCGTCACCACATATCCTCCGTCTCCCTCGTCTAAGCTTTCTTCACTCTGGGTTCTTCCATCACAGTTCTCTCCCTCTGATTCTACCTCGCTCTCCTCGATTTCAATTGACTCCAAAGTATTCCATATTTTAGATATTTCTGTATGCAGTGATGCATCGTGTATTATCATTTCTAATCCCACGTTTTTTATTGTTTTCTCCCATTTTTTAAATATTAATAAAACATCCTTAGGGTCTGCCCGCCATAGGTCCATTCCTATAGCTGGTATTTGAATGCTAATCCTTTCCTCGCATTCCAGTACTGACAATAGTCACAGTATCAGTTTCAAATCTCCCAGAAAATCCTCGGCTGATGACTTTATGTTGACTATCTCACAGTTATATCGATTTCTTGATAGATAAATTTCCATTTCCTGTTTATTGTCTAATTTATATCCAAATTTTCCATCTGATCTAGATCATATTTGTCGTGTGACAGGGCTACATACTTCGCAAAGCCTCTCGGGAATGTTACCAAATTGGGATTTATGTAATGTAGAACTATTTGGTTTGCATCTTCCAATTTTATGACCAGATTTGATTTCGAAGATTTTATTTGTTGATTTTGTTATTCCTGCCGTTAGCCAATTATGTTAGTTACATATCTCTTTGTTGTTATTAAATTGCTGTGGCCTAATTTGGCTTTTTCTTTTCCTGCATGGGGGGTTCTTTTTCTTGTGTTTTATTTTACCCTTCTTTTGGACTCGATCTGGATCACTGTCCATAATCAAATCTATCTATTACTCTTTGTAGCGCAAGTTTGTACTCTGGGCATTCACTTTGGCTCTTTGCCCCACATATCTTCCTCCTTGAACTGCAGTCTATACATACTTTTTGTCTTTGTTTGGGCAGTCCTGTTTTTTTGTGACTTTTATCGCCTCAGTTTCCACATCTTGCTTCATTTCGGCAATGTGCAGCTATGTGTCCATACTCATCACATTTTAGGCATGTAGTCACTGCTAGGAAATCCTTTATATTGGTCGCCTCATAGCCAATGTAAACACGAGAACTCCTGAGGAATCTCTCTCTCACTTGTTTCGGTACTTCAAAGACCAGATGGTACCGATCTTGGTTTTTTGGTCCGGTCTTAAATCTGGGTTTGATCAGTTGTTTCTGTTCTTCTGTGATATAATTTAGGTTCCTGTCTATCATTTCTTCTATTACCACATTTTATTTCATTTCGCGCGGCATACCGTATACAATCATCAATGGGTTTCTCTTATTATTTATATTTATTTAATCGAAATTTTTCGTAATTCCTGGGTGTTGTCTGATTTTGATTTCGTCCTGTTCTGTTGAAATCTGCAGAATGAGCGCTGTTTTAGCTTATATCATCTGGACGTTGATCCTATCATATCTACTAATAGTGTTAGTCAGCTTCATTCTTACGTCTCGGATTGTTTCCCCGTCCTTCATTTTTAATATTATGATTGGTCTGGTATTCCTTCTATTAGTTTCTATTAGTCTTGTCTTTTCTGGGATTTTAGCTGTCTTTTTTAAGTATATCTGCAAAACTAGTTGTTGGTGTCTGCATCATACCTACTTCGCTTTTGTTCTTTAGTCCTCCATTTTCCTCGTATAATTTTCTTATCTCTTCTTCCATATTTCTCAATGTCTCTTCCAATTCCATCTTTCTGACCTCCCATTGTTGATTTGTTACATTTAATTCTTTGATGTGTACACATGCTCCTATTTCTTGTTGTTTTATTTCTTTGATTATTCTTTCTTGTTTTTCCATCTCCTGTTCTCTCTCTTCTAATTTTGCCATTTTCCTTTCCAGTTTTAGCTCGCAACTTCTTAGTCTTTCAATCTCTCTATCCAGTTTTATCTTTTTATTTCAATTTCATTATTTTTCCTTCCGCATATGCTAGTTTTGTTTTTAGATCCTCCATTTCTTTTTCTTCCATCTTCTTTTTTGCCTTTTCTTCAGCCTCTCCCTCTCTTTCTTTTCGTGTTTTCATCTTGACTTGAGTTCCAGGTCTCGGGGACGCACTGGCTTCCTCGTCCTGGTCACCGCCCGTTCTTCTTATCGATCTTACTGATCTTGGTATCATATCTTACTTGTTTATCTTCTCCCACTCAGCGTACACTTCCGCTATTATTTGCTGTTTTATTTCTTTGTCTTCTTTACTGGATCGTGGTTTTCCAGCAGTGATATCTTTCCACCTTATCTTTTACAGAAGTTTCTGCTGAAATGGGTTATTATCATGTGCTCGGGAATCTTTCGTCTCGCTTGCGAACCATTCCGCTTCGAGTTTCTCGAGACCTATTTTTGTATATTCCGCTAGGTCTACCTTCCGCACCATTTCTCCGTTCGCACGCACTCACAAAAAGAAGAAAAAAAGTATATAGCACTTGGTTACAGTAACAGAATCATCGCACCTCAGGACCACCGATCAGAGCACACGGCATCCAGGGGCAAGAGACTTGCGTGGGGGTTGGAAAGGGAAGGTAAAAAAAAGTAAAAGGTAGGGGTGAGGTGGGAAGGGGTAGGGGGTGAGATGGTGTAGGAGTAGGTTGGGCTTGGGGGTGAGTACGCCCCCATACGTAACGTAGGTCAATGAAACCCCAAACATCATGCATCTATCACCAATGGCCCCGAAGGTACAGACTTTTAGCCATGCATGGTATTTGAAAACTGACCAACCCTTGTATAAAATTCACTGCTTAGGGAACCAGGACTTAGTTTTATTTTCACTTGGTAGCAGATCGCCACCTCCAAGGTCAGCGGATGCTCGAGTTCATAGACTGTCGGTGATGTAAAAGAATAGAAGTCAACGTGGATGACGTCTCTCAAATGCCCATAAGAATAACATGAGGATTTTAGATTTTGAATGATTCTTAGAGAAGAAATCGGGCAAACTCTATACTTTCAGGAAACGTTCCTCTAGTGGAAAACTAAAAGGTCCACTACTTACATTTACGGTCCTCCTCTTTTCTTCCTCCGAAAAAACACACTTTGTCGGAGCTCACTCGGCACACGTCTACACTATATGAAAGCCGATACTCATACTCAATAAAGTAAGCAATAAATATTAGCCCTTAAAACGTGTGTAATTTATTTTTTCGCGAGTGGTGCAGCAACTGATATATCCATGCGCGAGCAAAATTTCTAAATGGTAATAGTCTTAGTAGATGTGTTTATGTATTGCAATTATTTCCACTCCCACAGAAATATTCTGTCATAATCAACAAACACATCGTCTTTTTGTGTGGAAATGGCAAATATTAAAAATTCTGAGAAATAATGTATATTTACAAAAGACAAAAGGTGGTGTGAATCTGAAATCTCAAAATACAAGTTGAGGCATTGTTATTGCATACGACAATTCAGACATTGTCCAAGTTTATATATATGTTTTCGCGTGGTATCTTACTGCGTATTCTCATGAACGTTGAACTAGTTTTACCACTAAATAGACAAACGTGGAGTAAAAAGGATTTGTTTACAAACCCAATTCATTGAAAATGTATTAGTTTAAGTTAAAGGTTTCCATATTTGTTTAACATTACAAATTTCCAATGACGAATAAACAAGTCAAAAGAGCGAAGTAAAAAAATACCCATTTGAACATTGGAGATTCATGTCGTCAAATTTATATGATGTAAATATTATCATCAGTTATATAAAAATAAGCTCAAAATTATACATTGGAATTTCAGAAAAAATGATTATATAATAAATATATTAGTGTTTATAATTTATGTTTGGAATGCACGAAGATAGATAGTACACAACATCGTATAACAAAATGTGAAGAAAATGTTGTCATATGGGAAGCGTCTTTGAGAATAATTAATAGAATCCCAAATCAGGGCCAACATATTACTAATTTTAAAGATCTAGTTGAAACACACAAGTGTTGTTCTTTCTGCCAGAAAGGAGAAGAGCTTTGGTGTTTATTTGGCCTTAAACCATAGATATATGTTTACGCAAAAAAATATACCATTGGCAAACATTTACATTTATACGTAACAAGTGAAGTACTACGAAATACCAATGCGAAGTAGAGAAACAAATCTGGAAATTAGATGGCAGTAGTGTTCTGAAAGAGAGAGCACGAAAATTAATAGATTTACTTTAAGTATCCATAAATCATATTGTAATCAAAACTTCGCTTCGTCAACCGAATGTTATTGGAATAGCGAGAGAATATATTGTAAACGACGAACCATATTGAGTTTCTGTTATCACAGTGATATGTATTTGGTGTGCTAATATGAAATTTGAAATCAGTTTGCTAATTTCGTCCCACGTGGTCATAGAATTATCAAACTTATAATGAAATTTACTTTACCCAGGGGAATGATAAATATGAAAACTGCATGTTTCTACTTGTTCCCGTTTACGAGTTATGATGGTTCGAATTGTTCGAATTTTGCTCTTTCGGCGCCAGAGTTATAAAATTCGCAAATTAAGTTATTTTTTCCCGGTAATACAGAATTTGAAAAACGTCTTTCTACCTTACTGCTTCCAAATTAGCCGGTTCGAGATTTGTCGAATTTGACATTTTACAAGCAGAAATGAGAAACTCGCAGATTATATGTTATTCGAGTATGTGATGCAGAATATGAAATTAGGTTCCCTCTACCACCTACCTGTTCCAACATATGGAGGTTCGAATTTTGTCGATTTTCGACATTTTAGACGCAGAATTGAGAAACTCGGATATTATATGATACTCGGGCCGGTGATGCAGAATGTGAAATTTGCTTCTCTCTCTAGTTATTGTAGCTTCTCAGAACTATGAAAGCCTCAAAGGAGACGGAGAAACTGTAGAATTACGTGTTTATATACGCCTAATTAAGAGATTAAAACCACGATCGCATTTGCTAATGTATGATCTCGTTGTATTGCATTCGATAAAGAATAAATATAATGTGCAATCAAGTTGTTATTTGCATTACTCTACAGTTTGGGAAATATACGAGATCTTATTTGCTGTTGTATTTCTTTTGTGTATTGCATTCAGTAAAGAATAAAGACAATTAGAGAATGAAATGTGTACTGAAGTTGCTATTGGTGTAAATCTACCAATATGGGAAACATACAAGATTCAAAACTGAGATCGCATTTGCTGCTGTACGTCCTCTATGCATTGGATTCGGTAAATAGTAAGAAACAATAATGAATGAAATATGCGCATAGTGTGATTCTACAGTATGGAAAATATACGAGATTGCATCTGAAGTTTTAGCCAAGATTATGCACAGCTCCCACCGTAAATAACTCATTAGGCGTCAGGGATTGAATGCGTCTATTATTCCGTAGCTGTCACCAGACTGCAAGAAAGAGAGGTAATTTTAATAATTACTATATTCACAAGTATGTAGGTAAAATCAACGCAAGACTCGCATTTTTTCAGTCAGCAATTACTCACCGTGTATTACACACAAGAAACAATATTTTCTTTGTTCTTTGACGACAAGTACACGTTCGGTATAGATTAGCCTCTCAGCGCTATTTTATAGATTATACAGAAAATTGAAAAACCCAATACTCATGTCGCGATCTGTCAATAGATTACGGACCAGCGTGGTGTTGGAGGAGCAATAAAATGCGAAATTCCACGCTATCTTCATAGATTGTACTTTAATAACCAGTCCATATAATCCAGTGGTTATGAATGTACTATATGTTTCGTTTGGTGGGAGTATGCTCCAATGTTGGTTGTATACGAGTTCGTCGAATATTAAATGACATTCGAAGAACATTGTTTGCTTTCCTGTACGTGGTTTTCATGTAACAACCACCTAGTAATTTAAAAAAATGTTGTGGTTATATTTTGCCCCTTTGGTCTTAGAATTGAGAAATTTCGTAGGTTTTCACTACGATGCAGAACTTCTTTCTCTTCCATTATATGGCCGTTTGAATTGATAAACTCGCAGATTGGGTCGGTGAAGCAGATATTACACAGAGTATTCACCTTAGTATGGCGCCAAAACCATTTTTATAATAGCCATATGCACAAATACTTGAACGCGTCTATTATTCACCAAGGCTGTAGCATATAGTGATTAGAAAAAAAATTCGGACCTTCAAGTGTTAATGGAAAATATGGAATTTGTTAGAAACATAATATTTTACAACCAACAAAAAACAAACAAGTTGTTGCTTTTGGATGACGTGTGACGTTTTCCAGTTGCATGGGTAAATAAGACATACAATATACTGTTTTAAGTAGAATTTACCCTAATATTATACATTTCGTTACTTTAAATGGCTAAATAAAACATACCAAACGTGTGTGAGACGTCTTTCGATTGTATTTTGAGGATAGTTGGTGCTTTACATATGTTTTTGCCAGTTCGGAGTGTTGTATTTAGCTCTGAAAGAGGTATTTTAGCGTGTAATTCAGGTAGAAAATAGTATTTAAACTGTAATATGTCCAGAAAAGAATTAATTTATGAATATGCTAAGAATTTAAGGGAAAAATGTGACAAATGTGAATACAGCAACGCGTGTCAATTTTCTCAGATGAAAGTTGATGTTTGTTATTGGGGAACGACAATATATATATATATATATATATATATTGAGATAAGTGATATTGTTTAAGTAAAAACACCTGAAACGGCCTAAATAATAGCACGTATTTGGTAATAAAGACATGAGAATATAATTGTTGAGCTGTCATTGATATTCGAAAAATGCTATATTGGAAAGAGCTTGTTTAGATTTTCTCGGGAAGCAACTTGCACAAGACTTATGGGGAAATTAAGGTTAATTGATTAAATATGTGTGTATTTCACGCTTCGCGATCACATTGAGTCAATATTTAAGTACTTGTAGCATGTATTTCAAGGAGAAAAGGACGAATTTACGTACTTCCGAATACTTCGAAATCCCTTCAGCATGATTTTAGGTAGGATCAAGCCTCTGAAATGTAATTCCGTAAGTTTCGTAAGTGGGCAAACAGTGTTTGAAGTACTTTGAATAAAACGAAAGCTAGAAAGGACTAATTCTACCAGGAAAATACTACTTAAAATGCAAACTGACACAAATGAAGTCTATAGGAACGCTTGAACTGTTTTAAATCCCATAATTTCATTTATGCGACATGCCTTTGTTTCCTAAGGTGAAATATTCATGACCAAAAATCTTTTAAATTAGCAGCAACTCACTTTTGTATTAACTTCTTTATGACTTTATTGTTAGAATACTCTGACACTACACTGGAAACTGATTGTAGTCTAATGATATTATCTAGTTTTATTCTTATGAATTTAATGATAGAATACTCTAACGCTATACTGGAAACTGTTTGTAGACTAATGATATTACATAGTTTTTATAGACATACTTAAATATTTCCAAAACCAGCTTGGTCACTATTATGGATAGAATAAGAACTGTTCAGGAAGTACATTCTTCATAGATGAATTGCAAAAGACATATTTAAGTTAGCTATGTCATGTTGGGGTCTATAAAAATGCCTGCCATCTTTCACAAGATAACAGACGCTGTCACACTACGTAATAATTGGTTGACGAAGCCAGTAAATTGCAAAGATAATTAAATTGTGACTTAGTATGCTGCAGTCGAGGGAGTAATTACTTTTTGTGAGTTAACGTTTGCAATGAGGATCGTTGAGTGTGTGCTGTCATGGACATCTTGTTTTAGTAAAAATGGTGATAAGTCCTTTTACAATATTTGCTTTAATACTAACTCTGAGACAATAGTTCCCAACATGTCATGGCTAACTTATATATGCCTTTTGCAGTTCATCCCTGAAGACTTCATTCCTTGAACAGTTTGTATCCTATCCATACTAGTGACCAAGCTGGTTTTGGAGATACGTAAGAATGTCTAAAACACTAGGTCATGTCATTAGACGACAAGAAGTTTCCCGTGTAGTTGCAGAGTATTCTAACAATAAAGTCATAAGGAAGTGAATATAAAAGCGAGTTGCTGCTAGTTTAAAACCAGTTTAGTCATGAATATTTCACCTTAGGAAACAAAAACATGTCGCGTAAAGGAAATTATGGGGTGCAAAACAGTTCAAGCTTTCCTATAGACCTCATTTATGTCAGTTCTCTTGCAGCACAGTTGGTTGGGCCATCATTGAAAAATGGTAGGCACTCCAACCATTCCAATGTTGGACCGACGTTGTAATTGGCCACTTTGAATTCAATTTGCCAACAAACTCGTTTGCCAACTCTTGCTCAACGAAGAAACTAACCTTTTGCCAACCAAACTTCATAATCCCAACGCTTGCCCAACGTTCACCCAGCACTTGCCCAACGTTCACCCAACGTTGGCCCTTCAAAAGAGAAATACTATCCCCCAACCTTTCTCTACTTCCTTCGTTCCCTCCCTCACTACTTACCCCCAGTTTTACAATTGACCACTAAGCTTCTAGTCAGCGCTAAGTTGAGGCTAAGTTATCTTTTGCGTTCTATATAGGACACAAAATACACGCATCGGTAGGTTGATCATCTGCTGCTTCTCTCCCGGCCTCAATCGCGATCTTTGGCAAATCTGAATCACTGTTTAGTGCTGAATATGCCATCATCAGTAGTAGACGGTATTGTTACACGAACTGCATCTGCAACGACATTTATAAAGTAACGTAGCTCAATAATACAACTTCACACCACAATGTTAAAATCATTGTATAAGTACACGAACGACAATTACCTAAGAACTACAATCTACTCTGATCAAAGTTCCACTCTTCTACTAAACTATAAATCAGGGTAAAAAAGACTTTTAAAACATACTTTTCTTAAACAATTCGCACTAAAAAGTAAAAGAATATTTGTTTATGCATGACTAAAAGCAAAAGCATGAAGCTTTTATAAAAGTACTGTATATGAGAGCACGACCCATGCTTTTCTTTACAGTCTTGCATAAACAATTATTTTTTTACTTTGTAGTACGAATTGTTTAAGAAAAGTATGTCTTAGATAGATTTTACATTATTTTTTCTCGAGTTATTTTGGTGTACGGATAATTTTTCTCAAGTTAATATTTTGTTACCCAAATCTTAAAGGGCTGTGCAGCCAGTCAAACAATATCGTTGCAGGCTAGTATTTATTTTAGGATAAAGAAGTCCATATTTACAAAATAATAATAATAATAAAATAAAATATGCTTTTAAAATATATAGAAATATATGAAAGTAACAATGGAATATTCAATTGTCACCCGATTTACGTCGCTGTGCAAAATTTTATCATTGTAGTATTTGTATGACGTAGAGTAATGATTTGAATCAATGTTGCAAGATTTGAGTACACCACAAACCATTGTGAACTAAAGAAAACTCCGTAAAAGCCATCCCTTGTGGGTTGAACGCACCCTAAACGGTTCAAGGGGATGTGCAGGTACTTCACCGCCTTTACATCCCAAAATGCTCAGGAGTATACAAGGACACTCTTGTACTCAATATGATAGGAGGCTTAATGGACCTCAGAGCGCCAGGCATGGAAGACTGACTACAAGCCCCCAGTGTCCAAGTCTGCACCGCCCGATTTGTATTCAGACGCGCTACCGAATGGGCTACAACCAGGGAGACAACAGAGAGACCAGTTAGTGAGTGAATTGTTATGGACATTCTAAACGAGTTGTTGAGCTTCTAAACACGGGACCTTCAATTTAACGTGGGCTCCGAAACACACGAGTCCCCACAGGGAATCGAACCTGGGACTCCTTGATTAATAGCAGAGAGACAAGTGTGATAGTTGCATCAGTAGAATGTTCCTAATAATGTTCGTCAACGAAATGAAGATGGTTCAGCAAAAGTCAACCACAGCCTAATTTGAGAGCACCATGCCGACCAGCATTTATCCGGTGACTGAAGAAATATCCGTCAGGATGGTCGGCATCCGATTTCGAACACGGACCTCCAAATTGATAAGCCAATGTTCTACCATTGATGCATGGCCGCTCGTGTGGATGCTTGGACTAGTAGCTTCAAATGCTATATAATAATACTTTTTTTTTCTTGAAATATTGACAAGATTTGTACATATATTAGAGAACTATCAACATTACTTGTAATAGATACCAAGATCAAATTAATTGCTGACTGTTTCTTTTATGATATGAAAAATTTAATAAGTAGTACTTATTTTATATAAATCATGTTCTCTAAAATTAACAGAAGATGTAATTATCATTATCTTCAAGTATTCACTAACAACAAGAGAATAAAAAGAATAAAATAAAACATAGTAAAAATAGATATATATAAGACAGGGTTTTTCTACTTAAAAATAAATAATTGATCTTTTATCTAGTCTATACTTATAGGATTAACTCAAAAGAAGCTGTAACAACATCAAGTTAAAGGTAACTGAATAAATAAATAAATACATAAATAAACCACAACAAACTCAATGTCCGTAATAAGAACTAAAATAATATGTAAAACAATGCACCCTTGCTGAAAATAAATACTCCCTTTCGAGGAAAAATAAGGCCCAGGTTTGACTGCTGGAAACTGGGCCAAAGAAAAATATCCTCTACCCTTAAATAAAAAATAAGCAAATCAGTCCCATGTTTCCCTGACTTAACGAAGAGCAGGGTTGAAGACACGGAGACCCCGGTTCCGGGAAGAACTTTATTGTGTTCGATGTACCGGTCAGGCAGAGGCGGCGTTTGGGGGTGGCAAGTGGGGCAAAAGCCCCAGGCCCCGCGCTTAGGGAGGCCCCGCGTTCCGAGTTGATATTTTTCTTACTAAATGATATAAAAGTTGATTTGTAAAAACAAGTTTACAAATAAACTAGTTTGTATAGTTTCCATGCGAAATGTAATGTGAAATGGAAATGAATAAAGAAGCACTTGTAATTAGCAATGCAGTTTTTAAAATCTATTGTACTTTCTTTAAATAAATTTTGTCTGATTGTTTTTTCAGAAGAAACCCTTGTTCATTAAAAAATATAATATTTAGTTATAAATTTAGGGTTAGGAATGAAAGGAAGAAGTGAGAGGACGCATTTATAGGGAAGTTGCTTACTGCTTTATCGGCTTTAAATGTAACATTTCGGCGCTCAACGATTTTTACTTGTACTTTGACGCCGCGGGGTCATTATTGCCCTAGGCACCGCGCTCACCTAGCGTCGCCTCTGCCGTCAGGTACACGAACCGGAGCCGGAACTAATACAGTAAACAGTTAGGGGTGAATAGAGGGTCCCGAAATGTAAAAAAAAAAAAACAAAAACTTTAAATATTTACGAATTGAATATTATTTTTCAGAAAATATTGCTAGTTTTCTCTGTTAAACTGGGATTACGAAAAATTAAAATCATGAGTTCTGGAAATAATTTAAGGCAGCAAAAGTGTTACATGAAACCGAGCAGTAGTGATTAAGTCATACAGCGTTGGTTTAGGATTCGAAAGGTACCGCATTCAAAACCGGTGATGATCATCCTGACAACTTATTGCTGTCACACGAGGAAAACTCCAGAATGGTACTATAAATTTATCCTGGTTAACTCCTTTCTCCTACTCTATCTCGACCCGAGTCATAAATACCTATAGCCCCTAAACTAATGCAAATTCAAACAATGTTCATTTCCCAAGTCAGAAGAAAAATGACCCAGCCTTCGTGGCCCAGGCGGTAACGTTGCAGACTTTGGAGTGACACTGGGGGAGGTAGTTGGGTTGAACCCTATAGCCGGCCATCCTGGCTGAAGCTTCCCAGGGTTTCCCTCAGCTTCACCAGGCAAATTCTGGGATGGCAAAGTAAGAAGGACCTTGGCCGATACTTTCCCCATCCTCTGTATATCCCATTTCGACATAAGCCAAAGACGCCAAGGGGCGATAAAATACAGTCAGAAAACGAGGGTAGCAAACTGAAAATAATGAATATAGTAGCCTAAGTCGCCCAGTGAAATTTGACTGGTGAAACAGAAAAACCTGATGCTCAGTCAGTATGATCGGCAGAAGGATTCGAACTCGCGTGTTTCCCCAATCCCGATTCTTAGTCTTTCGCCCTAGCTATTACTATCCTCCTCCGTTGATCACAGAGGCTGAAGACTAGGGTTCATTTAACGTTTCTACAGTATATCAGTGGTGTAACTAATATTTTTTTTCTCTTCGAACTGTTACCTCATTTTTACATTTCACTTGACTGATTTCACAATGGAAAGAATACGAAGCTTCTGCACAGCAGTTTGCGAATAAGACGAGGGGATTCGCCCCTGGCAAATAGGGATAAATTTTTCCTCCGTAGATGTTTCAATCAAGATTTGAAAAAAAAAAATCGAAAATTTTTATTTGGCAGAAGTTGAAACTATTTTCATGGAAGTAACAAGGGTATATGAACTTTTCCTAGCAGCTAAGAACCCTATTTGAAAGCCATTTCTTTTGTGATGTTTATGGAGTAGCTTAGTGTAAATGTTTTAGTGTGATTGGTTTGATTTAGTAACAATTATTGGAAAATGGGACTGAATGTCTTCCCTTCTCTCTCTCTCTCTTTCTCTGCTCGCTCGACTTCATTGCGAGTGGTCCCGGGTTCGATTCCCGGTGGAGGTTCAAAATGTCCGTGTTTACCCAGCTTTGTGAGGACAATTGGGAAGCTGCTGTGAATAAAAGACAGTGGTGATCACAGTTGATATTTTCGGCTCTCCTCTCCCAACCTGTCTGGTCAGTATCGGAGCAGTAGACCACCTCCTCCCAACGGGACAGGCCTCAATCAGGATTGAATATGACTGTGAATTATATATATAAAGCTGGTAATGAAGGCAGAAAAAAGGAAACTTGCATAGTCGAATGCTGAGGCAGGAGTATAAGCACTTAACAAACACAAAGAAAAGCAGCAACGTTTCGCAAAAGCGTTTTCACATGGTAGGAGAGAAAAAGGGCAGAGCGGATTAGCGCCGCACTAGAGCTACGACACCATGTTGCCCAGCCTGTAAAAACGCTTTTGCGAAACGTTGCGTTTTCTATTGTGTTTGTGAAGTTCCTGTACTCCTGTCTCAGTATTTTACTACGCAAATGTCCTTTTTCCTACCTTTTTTACTGTCGTTGCTAAAATTCCTTAAATAAAATTCGAAATGGATTCATACTAACAGAAAAGTCTGCACCAAGCTACGTGCGGCTTACACGCCAAACCACTTTCTCTGTGCATAAACCAGGCCAAAAGCAGTTGTTTTCTTATAACACATTGGCACAACTTTCTTCAAGTACGTTAAATGATGGTGTTTTCATTCGATTTCCCTATTCGTATCCAAGTTGTACGCGAGAAATGATTATTTTAATTATTTCTAAATGCAATCAATAATATGTTACTATCCAACTACAAATTACTATGAAATACAATGGGTCTCGAGATATCGTACTCCGTTGATCTTCAATTGAATGTCGACGTCATAATCTTCGATGGCGTATTAATAAAGAAATCCTAACACCTGGAAATTCATATCATATGAACTAGTGTTTTGTGGTGGAACTATGTTCGAAAATCTCTTGATACTGAAATTAGATCTTGAAATATATTTTAAAATATTAAAAATGGGGGGAGGCGTTAGGTCTCTCTACCTAACTAGCGAGGTTTTGGAATAAAGGCTTATAGAAACCCTACAAAAAAGTTGCAGTAACGAAATAATGATCTTCTGTACGATAATAATACCGTTCGTGTAGGAACTTTCATCCAATTTAAACACAGGTTGAAAAAAGTACATTGTGCATTGAAGGCACCGTGCATGGTTTACTGCATACGCTTCTCAAGTCAATCTTGCCCTTTCCTTTTGTAGCTCTACTAACTTAGCTAATAATTGCCAAGATTTCGAAAAAGCGCAACCTCTTTCACCAAACTGAGTTTCCTGACTGCGTATTCCAATCGTTTTTGGTATTCATCAACATTTCATAATCACTTTGACAACCTTCAAATCCATTTAATACTAAGTATCATAGAGTAAATAATTTCAGTCTCTTTAAGTAGCAGGTTTCAAAACGTTGTGATATTATGTCTGTAATTGGCGATTAAGTGTTTTCTTCTATACTTTAAAAAATATAAATTAAAAAATATCATATTGAAATACAAAAATTCCAATACTCCAGTCATGAACTTACCAAACTAGTAGCATATTCCATCACCGATATATAATTTCCAAATTTCTACGCTCTTCTCTTTATGACATGGCGAGGACGTAAGGGATAGAGAATCAGGATCATCTGATACATGCGATTCTAGATTTCTGTGTTTCTTCAATCCTATCCGTCCGATTCTTTATGGAGGCCAAGTGTCTGTCTACAATAGTAAAACCTGTAAGAATGTATGTCTATCAGTGACAGTTCTTCATTTATAGCTTGTATTTCCACTAGTCGAAGTAATAAGATTAACAGGGAGTTCAGACATAGTAACAAGTAGGAGTTTTTTTAGTTATTTGGTAGGCATTCTTTTAAACTTTTAAGACTTAAATGGTCCCTTAATATCTTATCTAGTTTTAAAATTTTTCAGAAAATTTTAAGTAACTTTAAAATAATAAAAAAATAACATCGAACTTCAGCCACTCTTCTTGTATTATTAAATGATACGGTTGAGTTAAAGTAAATCTATATTTAGAAAAAAAGTCGTGGCAAAACACAACGCTAAGAAATTAAGTAATTCATACTTGGAACAGTTTCGTTTAGTAAAAAAGAACTGGAAATAGGTTACACGGATAAAATACTCATACTGCTGTGACGATGGCTCGAACCTGGACCTCTCAGTAACCTCTATGTGTTGCATCAGCACAAAATATTCAACACAACGTATTTGTGATTATGTAATTTGCAATTTCACCTTAGGCAAGCCATTTGTGATTAATGAGTTAAATAAATCTTTGTGACGCACGAAATTGCATAAAGGTTCGCTTTCTAAAAAAATACTAGACTGGCCCATATGAAAATAAAGTTTACCAAAGTTTATCTCAAAAAATGTCTGCCTATTTAAGTGCCAACTGAGAGTTCTGGAAGATTTCAAGAAAACAATTATACGACCCTCATTCTATGAATTACTAACATCCAATATGTAATAGTTCGGCATGTGTTGTGTTCTCCCTAAGAGTATTTGAACAAATAGCACGTTAAATTCCTTGAACCACCTACTGTTAACCCAATTCACAACACGTACTCATTTAAGAAATTATCCGTTTTTTTCTTTTGTTTTTTTTTAATTTGTGGGGAATGTATTCACACTGAACCCACTTTCAGATAAAATAACGTAGAGAATTTTAGTCACAATAAATCTAACTGTTTTAAGGTGTCCGTTTCCCGCCAAGTGGAACTAGCACTTGCTTTCATACTCAGAGAATTGTAATTCTTTCTGAAATAGGTTAGGTGTACCTATGGGAACCAACGTACTAGTAAAGTGCGAGAATTTGTTAAAAATACGAGGAATTTAGTCTGGATCGGTGCCACCAGAGATTCTGACAAATTTGCCCGTCTCTTCGCTGTGAAGCAAAAAACTATGCGCCAACGTACTCCTTTTCGTTTGAAGAAAGGCTGGGCTTTTTTTAAAAGTGCATTTTATTTTCTCTCTCTTTCTCTCTGGATGAAAATGAAATTTAAATGAAAAGAAGGTGGAAAGAAAATATACATTAGAAAAGCAAAAGAGGAAAAAAACCAGAAAAAACGGGGTTCCCGAAGATTCATAAGAAGAAGATGAGAGATGAGTAAAGAGGGTATAAAAACAGTGTTCGATTTGTGCAATTTCCAGAGAGGGGGAAGAATTAGTGAGATATGTATTATACGGTATTTTGGGATAATCCATATCCCAGGTTAGACGTATAGATCTGTAAAAAGTACCAGAGAAAAATTTTACCGAGAGGGGGATAATCCCAACCATCCCCCGCTACAAATCGAACACTCTATAAAAATAATATGGGGAATGTAAGAAAGGGGAGCCTGGACAAACAGGTTTTCTCTTGTTTTCTTTTCTTCTTCTTTTACCCTTTCTTCCTCCTTTGTAATGTCCGGGAAACCACAATTTCTTTCAAT
Organism: Lepisma saccharinum; assembly: GCA_022664845.1. Lineage (NCBI taxonomy): Eukaryota > Metazoa > Arthropoda > Insecta > Zygentoma > Lepismatidae > Lepisma > Lepisma saccharinum. Next base: position 18,752 of record JAGDQP010024991.1, read on the forward strand.
CTGATTATTATTGTATGGCCGTTAGACATCTAATGCTCAGGCTGGAATAAAGGAGGGGAAATGATGCTGGAAGGCCAGGGCCTAAGTTGAAGGTGTCATCCCGCCATTGCCTGGTGTGACAGGAAAATCCCTGGAAAAAACTCAGTCAGCATGGTCGGCCGCTGGGATTGAACCCATGACCTCTCGAATTTTACGCCAATGCTTCAACACTGAGCTACGGAAGCTCGGTGCCACAATTTCTTATTGAAACTAACATACGGTATTCACGTAAATACGCACGCCGACATTAACACATGCATCGGATTACTTGGCTTCTCCTGCCGCGTCAACAACGTGGCGACTAAATCACACATGATTGGCAGTTCCTTGATTTGTTTACTAGGTAACTATTTACGCACACAATACGGCCACTTAGTTTAGCCTGCGATTTCAGGTTAGATAAGTCAGGTTAAATTACTTTTATCCGTGATCCTACAGCCGCAACTGACTGCTTCTCTAGCAAAAAGTAATAAAAAATCAATCAGAGCAGTAAATGTGTGTACATGGCATGGAGCAGTAATTCACCCAACAGTGAGTGAGTGATTGTGTCAGCTGTGTAAAATTTGAAAATGTTTATGTATAAAAATAACCTAACTTGACTTTTCTAACCTAACCTAACATAACCTACTATTGCTTTGCTTGGGAACAGGAAGGCAAAAAGTAATAAAAATGCAATCGGGGCAGTAAATGTGTGTACGTGACACGGGGCAGTAATTCACCCAACGGTGAATAACTGATTCTGTCAACTGTGTAAAATTGGAAAATGTGTAAAATAACCTAACATGGCTTTTCTAACCGACCCATAGCTTTGCTTGTTAACATTAAAAAAGACAAAAGGTACAAATATGCAGTTAGGGAAGCAAATGTGTGTGTGCACATGCCACGAAGTACATATAGTGAAAAGTACTAGAATGGGATGTTGTAGCCTCGGAGCGCCCGTAGATATAGCTGCCGGAAATGAAACAGAGACGAATAATGAAAATCTGAACGAAATATATAAAATAGTTGTCTGGCGACGTAAAACTTTAACTGACGAAAAATGTTCATGATTCCGTAAAAAAAATCTCTGGCAGGTATTTTAAACTTCTGTCCAGGTAGGAATTACAATCCTTTGTGTATGAAAGAACATACTTCTACTAGCGCGAAACTGACATAATAAAACAGTTGAATTTAGGGGTTAACTTCCTGAGCTGGTCGTCCGTTTCTAGTAAAATTTAGAAAATTTACAGGGAAGAAATGGATAATTTCCTCGTTTGTGTGGTTAATAATATATAAAAAAGAACGAAAGTTGGGTTTATTTTATTGTATAATCGGTGATAAACATGGAATCATTTGGGAAGCGGAGGGAACTACTTGGAGGAAGGTTCCCGCGTGATTGGATTGTGGGAAAGTTACGAGCATTTATATTGTGAACATTGCTTCAGGTGTATAAGAACGTTGCCGTGGATGTGAGTTAACAGTATTACAGCTTGTGAAAGAATACGCTGATACTGAGGAAAATCTTTGAAACTGTGTGAAAGTCATGGATTAATAAATCTAACAACAAATTGCAGAAAGTGTGGTAAGCTTTGTTCCGACGAAAATAACTGTGATGTATATGAGAACAAAAAGTGTAAAGATACATGACTGCACCTAACTTACCTAACCTCTACGATCCCATGGTCAGTAATTTAAGAAATCTACGAAAATGCAAGAAAGCAATTATTAATAATAAATATGAACATATGAAAATATATTCTGATAATATACATGAACGCACCAAACCTTACCTAACCTCCACGTTCCCATGGTCACTAATTTAAGATGATGTACGATAATTGCAAGAAAGCAAATATTAATAATAAATGTGAACATTCCCACCCTGCGCGGTAATCGAACGAAACCGAAAACCAGTGAACTGGACTTAAAAATTGATAATTTTTGAATTTTCGTAGCTTTCATCAAGCTTTTAGTCGAAAACCAGACGGACGACCAACTTCGGAAGTAATGTCGAATTTAGGAATGCCTTGAATTTATTGTGACAATAATTATCGACGTTATTTTCTCTGAAAGTGGCAATACACTGTGTATTGCCTAAACATTCAACTTATATAGGGTGTAAATAAGACCGGATTTATCATTAAACAACTTGCAAAATGTTACTCTATCTTCCATTGTCTTCTCGAGTTGGAACTTTGAATGTGGGAAAAACTTACATTATAGGACATGATAATGAACAATTTTATATCATAAATAGACAGTAACTTACCAATTGTTAATGTGTACTGAATCAAACATGTTGAATAACTTGAGTCACTATGCCACAAGCAATTACGATGAGCTCACACAGACACACGCATTCCATACAAAACAGCCCTCTCCATCCACTGTCACGTGATATGAACAAACGACGTACGATAAAGCGAATGGTTGGGAAAATGTTGGCTGTTTGTTGGTTGGCGTATTGTAATTTAAACATTAATCGGCCAACTTATTTCCTCCGTCAAATAGTTACATTACAAATTCTGCAAATTTGTAGACGATATCCCAACAAAAGGCCAACGTATTTTGGCGTCAAATATTTTCATAACCAATGCCGACCATTTGCCAACGGCGGCCCTATTTATTTTTCACGGCAAATATTTTCACCAACAATTCCCAACAGTGCCGCAGTTATTTTGCGGTTGGGTCGACCAACTGTGCTGCTAGGGTTTGCTTTTCAAGTAGTATTTTCCTGGTAGAATTTGTCCTTTCTAGCTTTCGTTTTATTCAAAGTACTTCAAACACTGCTTGTCTTTCTACCGAAACTTACGGAATTACATTTCAGAAGCTTAATTCTACTTAAAATCATGCTGAAGGGATTTCGAAGTATTTGGGAGTATGTAAATTCGTCTTTCTCTCCTTGAAATACATGCTACAAGTACTTAAATGTTGACTCCATGTGGTAGCAAAGCGTGAAATACACACATAAATTAACCATAATTTCCCCATTTAATATATACTTGTGCAAGTTCCTTCCCGAGAAAACCTAACCAAGCTCTCTCCAATATAGAATTTTTCGAATTCAATGAAACCTCAAATATTATGTTCTCATGTCTCTATTAAAAAATCGAAGCTCTTAATTAGGCCGTTTCAGTTGTTTTTACTTAAACAATGTCACTTTTCTCAATATATATTTATATATATTGTCCTTCCCCAATACCAAACACCAATTTTCATCTGAGAAAATTGATACGGGTTGGTGTATTCACATTTGTCACTTTTTAACCCTATAACTCCTAGAATATTCCCCCAATTAATTCTTTCTACGATACATTATAGTTGAAAGACTATTTTCTACCTGAATTGCATGCTAAAAGTGGTACTTTAATGGAAAAACATTAACTATCCTAAAAACGCAATTGAGAGACGCCTCACACACGTATGGTATGTTTTATTTAGCCATTCAAGACAACAAAATATATTATGGTGAATTCTACTTAAAACAGTATTTGAATGGCTTATTTATCCATGAAACTGGAAAACGTGTCACACACCATACGAATTTAACAACTGGTTTGTTTTTTGTTGACTGTAACAAATCCCATATCTTGTACAAGCACTACAGGGTTCCAAATATTTTGCTGGTCACTATATGCTGCAGCCTCGGTGAATATTAGACATATTAACGGTTTTGTGCATACCATTATTATAATTAATAATGGTTTTGGAGCCAGACTAAGGTCCCTGTTTAATTTTTACTTCATCGACCCAATCTGCGTGTTTGTCAATTCGAACGGTCATATTTTGGAAGCGAAAGAAATTTTGCATTAGCATGAAACTTTGGGAGTTTCTCAATTCTGGGAACAAAATTTTGAAGAACCATATTTTCGAAAAAGTAGGTGCTAGTGCAGTTAAAACCACACACAGGAAAGCAAACAATGTTCTTCGAATGTCATTTAATATTCGACGAACTCGTATACAACCAACATTGGAGCATACTCCCACCAAACGAAACATATAGTACATTCATAAGCACTGGATTATATGGACTGGTTATTAAAGTACAATCTATGAAGATAGCGTGGAATTTCGCATTGTATTGCTCCTCCAACACCACGCTGGTCCGTAATCTATCGGCAGATCGCGACATGAGTATTCGGTTTTTCAATTTTCTGTATAATCTATAAAATAGCGCTGAGAGGCTAATCTATACCGAACGTGTACTTGTCGTCAAAGAACAATGAAGATATTATTTCTTGTGTGTAATACAGGGTGAGTAATTGCTGACTGAAAAAATGCGAGTCTTGCGTTGATTTTACCTACATACTTGTGAATATAGTAATTATTAAAATTACCTCTCTCTCTTGCAGTCTGGTGACAGCTATGGAATAATAGACGCATTCAATCCCTGACGCCTAATGAGTTCAGTTAAAGGTAGGAGCAGTGCATAATCTTGGCAAAAACTTCAGATGCAATCTCGTATATTTTCCATACTGTAGAATCACACTATGTGCATATTTCATTCTCTAATTATCTTTATTCTTTACCAAATGAAATACACAAAGTAAATACAACAGCAAATTAGATCTCGTGTATTTACCACACTGTAGTGTAACTCAAAGAGCAACTTGAGTGCACATTACGTTTATTCTTTATCGAATGCAATGCAACGAGGACATACATTAACAAATGCGATCTTTTGTTTTAATCCCGTATTGGGCCTATATAAACACTTAATTGTACAGATTCTCCGTCTCCTGTGAGAATTTCATAGTTCTGGGAAGCGACAATAGGTAGAGAAAAGCGCATTTCGCATTCTGCATCACCGACACGAATAGCATATAGTCTGCAAGTTTCTCAATTCTCTGTATAAAACGTGAAATTTCGACACATTCAAATCGCCATATATTGGTAGCGAAAATAAGCAGAAAGAGGCAAATGTCATATTCGGCATCACCGACTCGAAGATCATATAATCTGCAAGTTCATAATATCTATGTCTAAAATGTCAAAATTAGAAGCGCTGTGTTTTGGAAGCAATAATAGGTAGAGATAAGTTGTTTTCAAATTCAGCATTACCGTGAAACAAATAACATAATTTGATAATTTCATAGTTCTAGCACCAATAGAGCCAAATCCGAAAAAATCGAACCATCATATCTCGTAAATGACAACAGGTAGAAACATGCAGTTTTCATATTTAACATTCCCGTGGTAAACATTAATTGCTTTACAAATGTTATAATTCTCCGAGGTACAAAGTTGGAACTGACTTCAAATTTCACATTGGCACACCAAAATACATATCACTTTAAAACAGAATCTCAATATATTTCGTCGTTTACAATCTATACAAGGTTAAATATTTAACCTTTGTCATCAATCTTAATATATAGTGTACAATGTTCTCATACCAAATGTGAAAACAAGATCTAATATGTTTCGCCGTTTACGAACTATACACGTTTAAATATTTGACCTTAGTAACATCTTGTTGACTTGGGCCCAGGTAGTATCAAAAGACTCATGTTAGGTAATTTTCACCTCCAAGTAACTCATATCTGCTAGTTACAGCATAGTGTTGACCATTGGTTGTAGGCAGTGGGTTGAGCATAGAAACTAACTTCAAATTTCTGTTGTAATTTCTGCTATTAAATAGGTGTGGGCGAAAATACCGTAGCATGTGTTATATGTTGGACACTAAATTCAAATTTCTGTTGTAATTTCTGTTATGTTAAATTGCATATATTCCTGTGTACCTGGTCTAAAATGTGTTGGTAGCCGTAGTTATGATCTCTGCTATGCTAAATAAGGCTTCGTAGTCTTTTATAGTTTTATAAAATCTTTGCTATTGTGCGTTGGTAATAGGGCTAGATAATCTCTTCTAAGTTAAATAGATGTGTGTGAAAATAGCTGTAAAACCGTAGCATCTGTAATCTCTGCTACATTAAATAGCATATATTCCTATCTATCTGGTCTAAAATGTGATCGTCGCCGTAGTTTGTAATCTCTGCTAAGTTAAATGAGGCTTCGTATCCTTCTATGGATTCTCTGCTATCGTTTGGTATAAGGGGTGGTAATATATGCTATATCAAATAGGGGCAAGGACAAATATGTAGACCGTAACCTCTGTAATTTTATGTTATGTTAAGTAGTGTTTATTAGCGTTGAAAAAGAGTTTCGTACCCTTTGGAGGGCATCCATGTTGTTTGGGATAGGTTAGCCAGCCTAGAGGACATGTAATCTCTGCTAGATTACATAGCGTATATTCCTGTGTATCTGATCTAACTTCTGTGTAAAATCTCTGCTATGTTAAATAAGCTTCGTGCCCTTTTATGAGCTATATCGTGCGTTGGTGTACTATGATAGGTTAAATCCTGTGTAATCTTTGCTATGTTAAATAGGGGCTGGGGAAATGTGTAGACAGTAGCATTTTATGCGATCATGTACTTTGTTAGGTTAAATCTCTAATAGGGCTCGTACACTTGGGTGGGTTACATACGCTATAGGCTTCAACAACTCATTATACTGCTCGTAGCCTTTTATAAAATACAACTAAAAACTGCAATACCGCGTATCGTACAGCCCTGGGAAATCGACGACTTGCTATCAGCCAGGCCTGAACTAATCGCGTGATTTTCCACAAAGAATTCCCAGGTGACCCCCTCCCTTACGCTCGTACCCTTTTCTAGCACCCACAGCTTATGCTTATCGCCAGAGCCGTATAGGAAATTCTGCAGCCTTAAAATAGTATATTTACAAGTTTCACTTATTTTATATTGATGGCGATATTAGCGACATCTGGATTTAATAAATGTTGTTTTGCCCGATGCTGAGAATCAGCTTATATTTCATTTATCATTTTTAGTTTTGGCTTGTTACTTTACGAATCTATCTGTCAAATTATTACTATACGTATTCTACTCATGACATTGCTGAGACATATCTACAATATATGAACATGCATTTCGTATATGAAATCATAACAGAAAATTATATTTCTATTTCCGTGTTGCATAATAATGTCTAAAAATTCATCAAATGTTCTATTTCATTCATATTCTTTTAATAACATTTATCTCAAGACAAGGATACGGACCAATGTATATCTATATATTATTTTTTTATGGTTCAAGTTATGAAACGAGAAGACATACTATGAGCAACTAATAATATTGGTTACAAGAAATCTTAAGAATTAATATATATATATATATATATATATATATATATATATATATATATATATATACATATATATATATATATCCACGGTATTCCCTTAATGCGTGCAAAATTTAAGGGTGAGTATCTGAGATCGAAATAAGAAAAGCGTTATAAAAACGGGTGTCGAATATTAAGTACTTTCGGAGCTATAGGCTGCCGAAACCGTGGGAAAAAGAACTTCAGAGCTGATTATTTCGAATACGAAAAGGAGGAGAGTAGGTGGTTGAGAGTAAATTAGAGGAAGTCACACCCGGCTATCCAAGAATGCATGTTTGAAAATTCATACAAGCAGGGCGCATGGGATTCCCCAAAGGAAAAAGGGGATTCCCAAAATTTATTCCAAGTAAAGTAGGGTCAAAAACGGCATAAATGAGACATCTGCTAGACAGGTAACCATAATCCGTTTACTGCATGTCCATATGTCAAGTAGATTCCGAATGCGGAGCGATTTGGAAAACCGTGTGGGATTACATAACTGTCAGGAGTATGAGTAACAATAATTCAATGAACAGTTAAATTATGTGTCCCAGCAAAAACGGTGTGTGCTTTGTCAGTGGAATCTCGGTGATTATGTGAATATCAAATGCAGCGTAAGGTAAAAGGTGACCCCGTTAGTGGGGTGAACAGTGCGCAGGGCACGATGTTTGGATGAAGAATCCCGGCTATGCCGTGGAAAGTTGTCAGCATTGAGAATTGTACAGCTTTGAACCGAAAGCCGCATGTATCAGTATTGACTAATAGCACTAGAATTAAAAAATAGAGAACTAAAAGTATAAAACGTAATGTATACCCAAATGTCGTGAAATTAGAAAGGGCAAGGAACGTTCATGTGTAGTTCAAATCTAGTTGATAGAGCGTACATAACATCTTGAAAGGATATCATCATGCGATTAGTTCTGAACTTGTAAGGTTTAATGTGATATCTGAAACTGTTAAGATCGAAATCGAGAAAGACTGAATTGCTATGCATATCCAACATCAAGATTACAAATGCAGTTGGCTGTCCTTCTTAACATAAAGAGAAACACAATAGCATAACTTCTTGGTAAAGATTAGTTGCTACGATCGCAAACATGAAATAAGCACAGGGGAGACCGTTCGTGCTTGTGTCCCGCTCAGGACGAACATAAGGTTTGCAGAATGTTCATGTATTTCCTGGTCCATAATGCAAACACCGGGGCAATACATTGAACAGAGGCACTGACCGCTACCTGTCCCATTCCATTCCAATGCAGAAAGCTCCCCGGGGGATATCATCGTACATACGTAACGATATGGAACCTTCAGGTGCAGGTAACACTAGAAACTAGTTGAAAAGAGTCACTACATTTGTAATGATACTATTACTGCTAGTAGTGAATAAAATA
>JAGDQP010024992.1:244-15493 GCA_022664845.1 Lepisma saccharinum
GGGCCCATTTTTGAGTATCGAATTTTGTAATAATGGAACGCGATCAAGCGAAAGTGACTGGCGATCAAACACGATCTAACGATTCTCTATCATATGCTATGTTTTTAGAATGATATTCATTGTTGGGGGGGCTGGCACCATGTTAGCCCCCCCTAGTAATTTTTCGTTTTATTTGTAGTTGTAAACGCGATCAAACGAAGTTTGTTGGCGATCAAACGCGATCAAACGATTTAAGTAGTTTTTGTTCCAGAACTCATAATTGCGGGGGCTAACCCTGCGCGCCTGCGTCGCGTCTCTTTTGGTAACAGCACAAGACGAAAACGTTCTTGCTAGTGAAGGCGTTCTTGCGTATCCTACCGTGAAACACGGACACAGTTTCCGATCAAGTGATTGTACATCTAAGTTAATAAAAATGCTTTACGAACCGAAATATTCTGCGGCTCGGACAAAATGTGAAGCAATTGTGTGTAATGTATTAGCGCCGCGATCTTTGGAAGATGTTGGTAATGATCTGAAATCTTGTTCAAGTGTTACGCTATGATAAGAATTGACGCTTCTAACAAGAAATCTAAAAAACTCCTGTCTTATTGTGCGGGCCAAACGAAGTTTTTCCGTTTTGCACATAAATAATTAACGCTAACAACGTCAATTAAACTTAAAAAAACTACTTTCTTGTGAAAATGTTGTAGCTGATTAATCGAAAATGATGAAAAAGTAGCTCACAAACACTAAAGCACAAATTACCATAGGTGGATTTCGGGCCTGGCCGGGCCAGGCTAAATGTTTCCAGAGACCTGGCCGGGCCAGGTCAAATCCTGGTGTAGTCCGTTATACTTCCATTTTTCTTCTGTGAATAAAAAATAAATAAATACAAAATCAGTCGGATTAAAATTTAGATACTGTATCAGCTGAATGTTTTAGTTAAGTTCTTAATAGGCCTACGTGTTTCCTGCTAGTGCATAAACTCTCAGAAGCATTGTCAATTCAACTAGCTTTGTGCTTGCCCAGGGTTTCTTTAAGAGAAACCTTTCCGGAGAATAGTTGTACATTTCACTTTTGAAGTCTCCAGGGTGTTGTAACAAGGTTCGATATACGTACTATTATCATACTAATCTTTTAGAACGTTTCTGGAGTATATTTACGTACTCTGGGAACAATACTCCCAGTGCTTCCAGAAAGAAACTCTGATAATTTTCCAGAGCCCTGCAATCGATTCCGAACCGGGACCTTTCGGTTCGGTTTTACACCTACACCGATCCACCCCCCACCCACCCAAATAAAAGCCCGAAAAGTGAGTGGTTGCGTTCAGCCAGCATCCAGTTTTGTGGCTGGACAGACGCTTTAGTGTTTTACGGACTTGTATCAGGTCGGGCCGAGATGCAGCCCAATCCATACATAAAAAATTCAGCCCAATCCATACATAAAAAATTGCACTGTAAGGTTTGTTAAATCTAATGTCAGACGTTAAATTTGCTCTATTTACCGAGCACACCGTACAACAGTTTTTGAAAAAGAAATCATATCATTTCTGTTAACACACGTACACAAGCATTTGCAGGTTTGTCTGTTTACAAACGAATTTAGGCAACTTTGGTAAACTTTATTCTGTATGCGCCATTATAGTATCATAACTTTGATTTCGACCTGTCACAATTAAATGAGTGCTATAATTCCTTGTTTTACAGCAATTTTTGGTAATTCAAGATTTATTTTAATTAAGCTACTATTTAGTTCAACTGATACTCTTCCCACTCATCGTGCCCGCCAATGTTTGGACGGGAAACTAGCTTTTGCGAAACTGGCTAAACACTATGGCCAGTTTTGTTAGGTTTACAGATATATCACTTCCAGGTTTATGATGTCAAATTTAGTAGACCTTTGTAAAGTTCGTTGCTGTTGGATACCCGTATGGTGCATTTTCTCTTTTCTCCCGTCTTCAATCACTCTTGTTTCCAAGTGTGATTGTAAAACACCGCTTCTGTTTTGAAAGAGATGATAGTCATCTGTCAATCTATGACGCAGAACTGAAAACATCAACTGTAAATATTTTTTTCTGAAAAGCTGAAATACAACACCATAGGTTTCTTCTTCCTTCCTTCTTTCTTTCTTTTGACTTATTTTATTTTTTTCAAACACACGCGGATCAATGAGTGGGCACCTTTGCCTGCTGGTCGAAATCTTGCCCAAAACCAACACTACCGTAACAAATGAAAAGAAATATATTGATATTCTGTTTCGTTGTACTTTATTGCACCAAATGTATCTCCATTGCAGCCCTCTCTGTCTTTGGTAAAAGAACCAAGTTCATTGCCGCCATTTCAATACCTGACCCAAGGTCTCCGCTTTTCAGCTGATTTTTTGAAAATAGAATGAAGTGACACAAAACATGCCGTAGCTGGCAATAAAACATGCAGTTGTCAAATAAAGCCGGCTAATCTCACTTCCATTGCTTCGTCCCTGAAATAAAATGTGCAATAATTTATATTTATTTTCTCCGCATTTGGTGGTGGTTTCGAGGCATTTATTGTTAGTTTGCCTGCTGTTGTGAGACTGTATATTTGCCTCTGTGTATTTTAATTTGTGTTATAGTGTTTGTGCGTGTATGTACATATTGTGAGTGATAATTACCTAGGCTATGTGTAGGCCTATGATAATTTTTAATTAGACTTTCCTCAGAAAAAATGATCAAGCACATGTAGCATCAATTTTGATCCTCAAACATTTTAGGTAGGTCAGACAATTGATTTTATCGTTCTATTACCTTTCGTGCAACTCGCTGTATATGTTACTCTTTTAGTGTTGTGAATGAGTGTAGTTTCTGTACGTTTGAGCAAAATTATGCCTTAGTACATTTTCTGTAATAGGTCTACAGGAGGATTGGATTTACACTCAGCGCCCCTTCTCCATTTCTCTCTAACTCCATTACTAACACGATTTCAATTCCGTGTATTTATTGCCTTTAGGCATCTCACAAGTCAGGCTCAGGCCGAGATAGGGCGGGGAGAGGATGTTGGAAGATAGTTGGTCAGGGCCTAGTTTGTAGGTACCATCCCGGCACTTACCTGGTGTAACTGAGGAAAAGCTCAAGTTCGGATGGGCGGATGCTGGAATCGTTACCAGGATCTTCCGTTTGCTAAGCCAGCGCTCTACTAACTGGGCTACACAAACTCTACTGACACTCTACAGATACTGAGCGCTCTACTGACTGCTCGGAAAGTAAGATTTCAAATTTCTTGCATTGATACGGAACGAAATATTAGTAACACAAATGTTCCACCGATTATATTCTTTCTTCATTTCCCTTCATTCACTTCTTTTAACTGACGCAATAATAATATAATTCGAGAATGTGCATCTTTGAAACCTGTCATCTTGCCTAAAAGAGCTATAAGTTTCTAACGGCTGATTTTGTTCAAAGGTCTACTATAGCCTACTTAATATTTCCTTAAAGAAACTACGCACAAACGACAGCTCATTATTATAATTGATGTCACCAAATTTTACAGCTCTTCAAATATTGTAAGTAACACCTGAGGACAATTACCAGTGCGATTAAATATGAGGAGTGAGCTTTGCTATCCAGTCATAATTTGTAAATTTATAAGTACTATGTAATGTTGTGATTTTTGTTTAGATATTTTTCTTCATTATGGCAAGATATTAAAAAAATTAAATGTTAACTCACAGGTTAAAAATATCGAAACGATGAATGTCTGTGTAGAGTGAAGTGAAATAGCGCGTTTTCACTCTAGGCACAAATAACAGAATTATTGGTTTGAAATTGGTATTGCATCTTATATAATTTTTCGTAGGCCTAACCTTTTTTTTTTTTTTTTTTTTTTTTTTGTAAATTAGCACTGTATTTTGTAAATGTAATAATGTTATAATAATATATTTAAAAAATTTAAAGCAATATTTTAGAAATCAATCGTATGTTCATAGTGAGGTTGTTTTTTAAGGTAAGAAAATATTTTGTGACTAAAATACGCTATCCGTCCAAAATATAAAAATTCAGTACTTAATATTCTTAATAATTGCTACGTATTTTAAAAACCATTTTAAACAATCTATTAAAATGATTTTGTTTTAATTTTTATAATTTGATTTTTTATTATTTTTATTTTAAGGCCTTTAGGCAACTTTAGCTAAGGTAGGATGGATGATGATAAGATAAATTGGTGGAATGAAGAAAGTGGGAGGAAAACCAGAGAATACCCAGAAAACCCTCGCACACGGTGTTTGTCTACCACAAAACCCACATGGCATGAGCAGCGATCGAACCGACGACATCTAGCACCAGAGGTGATCACTTTACCATTGAGACACCGCTGCCCGCAAAAAACATAATTCTCTGTGTTAATAAATGATTGTAGCATATTTTGCAAACATTCTTACCAGAAGGTTTACCTTCTGCTAATATACCTACTTGACAACATAAAACCATCTCCGCTATAGCGCATACATTTCATGAAGCACTGATACCCATTCCCCATGCAGATCCCGACGGTCAAAGTTGCTGGTTCGATTTTTTCTTGTTCGCCAATTCGGATCTTCGATGCTTCGGATTACTAACGTCCGGATCATCCACGCTCCGGCCGAAACGCATGGGCAGCTGTCATAATTATAAATTTAACCAGAAACGCAGTATCCTAAAATAGTAAATATATGTCAACATAAATAAATAGACAAGATAATCTTAATATAGAATCGCAAGTCGAAAAATGCAGCGATAAGTCGGTCACTGCAGCGACCGGGAATCGAACACAGGTGCACCAGTTGCATGCTACTTGTTCTACCATTGCGCCATAGCTGCAGCGATGACTTCTCGGGATATGTGATAATCCTTTTACCTCAGCTAAACCATTTAATCAGTCAGAAGATTGCCCAATATACAAGAGAAAGATGCCTGAAAACCATAAATAACAATTCATATTCAACAACTACCTGGCCAGTAGGAAACATCTTTTTTCAGTTACGATCTTTATACTTTGTGCTAGTTCTAAATTTAAAGAATTTTTCAACTACTAGACTTGAATAAGGGTGAAAATATAAATTTTGTAACATCTCATATTAATCGATAATAAGGCGGGTCAATGCCACAAACTCCTAACGTAATAAATTAACTTTATTTGGTAGTGTGGTCGGTAAGTGACAAATTACTAGAGAATGAGGAAGCAATTATCCCCTTTCATGTAAGTTTTTAAATTCGTAATTTCTGTATCTTTTTTCACTAGTTGAATGCTCGAGAAAAGTGTATATGTGTGTGGGGGGTGAGGGGGGTCTACGAACTTACAAAAAGAGTTAGGCAGAAATTACTTGTATTAATAAAAGAACTTAGTTGATCTGCACTCTGTTCACAGAAGTGGGTTTGACGTAGATGCTACTGTGTTCGATAAGTACGTGAATAAACCACAAAACTCGTTGTCGAGATGTATCCTTGGTTCTACATGCCTGCTAATGTCCACAAAATTATTGAATTAATCTACTGTTATGTCAAACGCACTTCTTCCGATAGGCCAATCACTTGAAGAGGTTCAGAGTAAGAACTTAAAAGTGTTTCAGACGAACTCATTCTATGTAGTAAAATTTGTAGGTCCTCCTCAAATGAAGACATTGTCCACTTCTTATTAGTTTTCTTGATCCACTTATATAAAGTCTCGTCCCTCCATCTCACAGAAAACATTAACACTATTCTCCTTATGTAATGGGTCTTATCAAATGTCCTGAACTGTTAAATGGTGAATCATTTTCAAATATTAGAAGCTTAGGCGACAGTGTCCAAGATAATGAAAGCGACAGTGATAATTGTTTCACTTGTTACCTTACATGATTTTGACTCATCAACAAAACGTCATAAACGATACTTCACGTGTTATAACTGTTTTCTTAATTTTGGTCAATCTGTCTCATTGTGCGTAGGTTTAAATAAACGGAAATCATGTTTGAAATGAATCTCTTAAACTATTCACAGTTAATATCACAATTAATAGATTGATTAAAAGATTAGAAAAAAAAAAACATCTTCACCTAATCCACTAGCGGGAAACTGTCATATACGAACATTGTAAGGAATGTTAACGGGAACACGAGAGTTTTAATATGGAGCATTATCAAATAGTTAAGTTTTTATACAGTTTAAACTTAAAAACTTTGGTGATTTCTCTTAGAAACGAAACAGAAGACATATTAACAATACCATTTTATAGACTTTTACATTCATTTTGTATTGATGGGCTGGAATGACAGTGATGGGCTTACGTGACCTTGAACATTTGTTAAACTGGACTTCGAACTACTCCCTTCAGGACATCCTCAACGAATTTCAGCTTGGAACTACACACATACAGATAAGATGATGTGTTAATCATCTTATACCAGACAATGTCTCAAACTGTCATATTCCAATGGACCTTACGAGTTCGAGTACCTGGATGAACTCCACGGTATGAAGATGTAATTTGGGTGGCCTAACTGCTAAGTGTTGAAGAGTAGTATTTTTCTTTAGTGCAATGTGTACCATTAAGCTTCTACATATTAGGAAGTTAATATTGTTTACTGTGCGCAACATCATCTTGAATTTGAAGTTGCATATTTTTGAATCCTGTTCAGAAAAGTGTCATATATACTTCTCTATTTTGTATTTTATATACAAGATTGAAAGCAGCAAGTGAGCAGATTCCTGAAGTTAACTTTCCTTTCTTATGGTTATAATTTGTTGCTTTTCGCTTCCAGGAATTTGAAAAATTCATATTATTCTCTGGTGCAACTAGTTTAGTCAATGGAAGTAAACCGTTTTTTCATTCCCTCATACACTGTTAAAATTTTGGAAAAGTTCCTTGATATATCAGCAAATGTTTCTGAAAGATGTCAGTATTTGCAGTTATTAGCAGGAATCCTGGAAAAGAACAAAATAAATTCTTTTCTGATATTGGCAAGTCTCAGTGTTCACTTTCAGGGTGATTTGTGCGCACATGCGCAGAAAGAGACAAAGTTTCATTTTTTTTTATAACCATGCATGCAATCTTAATGAGGTGTTTCCTTGCTGTTTCCATCTTGATTATTTATTTTCGTAGAAATTGAAATATTTTCTCAATAAATTGGTATTTTGATTTTTATAATTGGCAAATAGAAAAGGGATTGAAAACTGGCATAAGTCGTGGAAGTAATTTACTTTGTCTTCGCCGTTGGGGCAACGCATTTGACACACTCTACTGTGATTATTTTCAGTGATACGTATAGAGAAATAAACATACAGACAGAAAGATAGACACAAAGACAGACATATAGACAGGCATCTACTGGGATTTTGCCGGGTCTAATAGATGCCTTGTACTGTAATTAAACAGGCCCTCACCGCCCTGGTCTACATTGCATTGAGAGAAGAAATCTCCTTTGGATAACTTTGCAGCGGGGTTTATTTTCTGGGGCGGTGATCCCCTTCCCGCCGTTGCTCCCAATGCAATATCTTCAACCTGTTTGGTGCAGCCGGCTGTACCAAATTGGGGAGGACATCTTGAAGTGTCAGACGATCACCTCCTGACGTCACACAGTGTTCTACCACGAGGGGCAGAGCATCAAGGACGTCGGTGAGGATCTCGCTGACAAATCAAGACGTCTTTCGGAACAAAATTTGCTCCGAAAAATGAAAATTTTATAAATATTTCTTGGCAACAACTTTTTCATTGTTGGTCAAAGCATACGACAGAGAGTATAACAGTAGAGGAATTACAATCAATGTATTATAAAATGAAAGTAATTGTTGTGCAAGAAGAGATCTCCATCAGCCCGAAGTAAGTATATACAAAAGTAAATATATTTAATTACTTCGAGTCTTAAGAAATTTCTAGGTTCAGTACTAGAATTGAGGATTTTGTTTGCCTCCAACTTCATTGGAGCGCATTATGAAAAGCAATTATAAAAACAAGCGAGGCGGATTCCAGTCGTGGGTGCATATCAGCTACAGCTTCAGCAGCGAGCATCCTATTTATATTATCAATGTTCCGTTGGATAAATTGCTCCGAGACTTTTGCAACGACACCTCAACCATTTTCCTAGACCTAATAAATCCTGAGTTGAAAATTTCCCCCTCCCGATATCTCGGGCCCCGTCCCTGTGATCTGGATGAATAATACGGCTTTTGTACTAGTCCATAATACGAGATTGAACTCATCTCGACAAGATGTTTCCAACAATACCTCAACCACCTTCCTAGCCCTAGTAATTCCTGAGTTGAAGATTGTCGACAGCCAGACGGACAAAACGAGTCTTCGGGGCGGTCTTCTACTTCCTTAAGAAAATCCCTTGTCCACCCATTGCAGAATTTTAAGTATGTGCATTTTTGAATAGAACAGGTTTGAATAGGGTTGCTATTCGTCCCGGAAAAATCTGGGACCGTACCGGAATCGAGATCTGCTTGTCGGTATCCCGAAAATAATTCCCGTATACATGTCCTGGTTTGCATCAAAGAATAGAGGAAGGTGTAAATTATTACACAACTATATTTACTTCAATTTATGAATATGGCAGCTCAAAAAGTTTTTTTAAAATCTTGACTACATAGAACAAAGATTTAACTCAAGTTCACGATTCAATTCGCTTCAATATTGACGGAAACATTTAATTTGGGCTACGTTGATAAATGGGTATTGGTCTCGGCATTACTCTTTGTTTCTATCTGCCTCCTGTTTCAGAGATATTTGAACCATCGATCGAATTTATTGGTATTTTTCCGCTGACCATAACAATGACAAGAAAAAAAATGTATACTTTGTTTAACAAAATTGGCAAGGCAACATTGAGAAATGTTTAAAAATTTAGATAAAATAAAAACTTATGGGTGGGAAAATGTATTTTTTGTATTATTGATTGATAACTTTTCCTTCCTTTTACGCAATAATGTGCACGTTCTTCAGTTGCTACTTCGACCAGGAAATATTTTAACAATTTTAGAAGTAGTATCACTTTCAATGTGATTACTAAGGTGCAGAGTGTTCGACATAAAATTGACGTAGTTTTTAACACAAGAATGTTAATTAACTTAGTTGCTTCAAAATGTAAAAAAAAAAATAAAAATAAAAAAAAATAGTTTCAAAGATTTTCGTAAATCGTCCCGGACTTTCACTCTTGAAATATAGTAACCCTGGGTTTGAAGTATTTGAGGGTACCATGACGCCTCAATTCTTCTGTTCGTGGTATTGGAAATATTAAGCTTTAAATCTCATTTTCCCACACTTTCGAAAGTCTATATCGTTGAAATGGAACATTTATCTTTTTTTTTTTTCATATCAGAAATCCCGTGAAATGTTTTTGTCGGTGTTATTTTGCCTGTATATAACGAAAAGGAAGTCGTAACGTCAATTTTTTCACGAGAAGATGAAAATAAGTGCTCTTGCACAAATTTCTTTCGAGCAGAGTGGTCCTCGAAATGAAAATAAATAAATATCTTATGGAAAACTTATCAGTTACAACTAAAACGAAAACGCGTAAGTGTTAAAAATACTTGTCTTACGAGAAATTTAGTTTGCTAGAAAATCATAATCACCATAGGGTAAGGAGGTACAATTTCGAACGAGTACAATTCTGAACACGTTAAGCTCTTGCGCCATTTGTCGAGTTACAAAAGTTGCCAACACCGAGTGAGGTATATGGCGTCAATAGGTACTTATGTGCGTGTGTGTTCCCCATAGGATTGTGTGTGTAGCTGTTTGTTGAGGCCGTACAGAAATTATTCTTCCAGTAAAGGCATGTATATCATCCATATAAACTGTTGTTTTATAAAATCACTCACTGTTTGACGTTGTGTCGTTGTGCTTAATTGCGAAATATTAGTTATTAGTTTACTGTAAAACATTGCATGGTCCTTGGTGGAAGCAAGCAAGGTACTCCAAGTGCCATCTATGAGCAACGTTTGTAACTGTGTAGCCGTTGACAAAAGACAGCCAAAGGTACAATTTCGAACACCAATGAGGGACAATTCTGAACACTGAAATGAATGAACATATCAAACAGTTGTGAAGTAGCATTCTCACTGTGACTTTCCTGTTGTGTCATTACAGATGCCACGACGGAAAACTGAAAAGAAGAAGAGCGTAATATCAGGTGATTGTCGTTAAAAGGAATATCTGCGTTATATCACATTCCACTGGGCACCCTTCACGACCGCGTAGACAAGGAAAAGCATAGGCAGGTGGGACTCATTCCACGGGTGACAGACAAAATTGGACATCCCACCATATTGTAGGAAGAAATAGAGAAAGATTTGGTGGACAGATTAGTATATTTTGAAAATAGAGGATTAGGACTTACACCCGTGCAAGTGAAATGCTGCTTTTGAAGTGGTTGTGGCTTGTGGAATTCGACACCCATGGAATCCAGATGTGAAGATAGCAGGTGATGATTGACTCAAAGCCTTTATGAAGAGGCACTCAAACATAGGTTTGAGAAAACCAGAAGGACTATCGAGAGCTAGAGCTGAGGGTATGAATGAACAAGTAGTAAGAAACTACTTTCGCATTTTGAAAAGTGTAATGACTGAATATGACTTGTTTGACAAGCCTTAATGCATATACAACGTCGACGAGACAGGAATTCCTTTAAATAACAGACTCATGAAAACAGTAAGTCAAAAATGGAAGCGTGAAGTCGTGTCACTAACAAATGTTAAGAAAGGGGAAAACGTGACGTCGCTCCAATGCTGCTGGCTCGTACATTCCACCGATGATAATTTTCAAAGGTGTCAGCATGCGTCCGAAATTCAACGATAGTTTGTCTCCCTGTTCAATTGTGGAGATGAGCGAGTTCGGTTACATCAATGAAAACCTGTTCCTTAGGTGGTTGGAACATTTTTGTACATAGAAGACGCCTGGTAGGGTTTTGCTTATACTGGACAATCATGGAAGCCACACAAATTTCAATGCTTTGAAATTCTGCCAGGAGCATGAGATCGAGCTCGTGGACCTATCAACCCATAGCACGCATGTTCTTCAACCTTTAGATAGAACTTTGTTCAAATCTCTGAAGGCACACTACCACAGGAAAGCAACATATTGGCCATCCCAACGAGAATTTATCGAAACTCAGATTTAATCCTCTATTTTGCAAGGCTTGGAATGAGGCAGCTTCTGTTGACTCTGCCACAAAGGGTTTCGCATGTACTCTAATCATGCCATTTTCGGACGCCATTATTTCGAAAGGCAAATTTGCTCCTTCCCTCCTCTTCGTATCATCTGCCGCAGAAAACAACCAGTCTAGGAGCAGCGTTGAAACTAATGACATCTGTCCGTCAGGAACATCGCAAGTGGATGATTCACCGACGCCACAGGAACACGATAGACATTCCATTCTTCCAGATACACCAAATCCCTTCGGTTCTCCAGAAAATGCTATGGTCCGTAGCATTCTCAAAACGCCTGAATAGAACCATCGACACGTAAAAGAAAACTGCTCACTTTGCTCTATCTTACAAGCAAAGTTCATATTGCTGAGGTACAGACTAAGAAAGCATCTGTTGTTATCCAGCCTACTCCAGGAAAGAAGAAGCTTCAAGGCACAGAAGGATTGTCGCAAAGGAGAAAGACATTAGCTCCAGAAAATGAGGATATATGTGGCTTCTGTCAGTTGGGCTATTACAGTGAAGAATCCCTGGTAAAATGTAACCGGATACAATGCCAGTCTTGCGGCGTGCGGTATCACGAAGTATGTGTAGGTGCACAAGGTAGGAAACAGTTTTTTTGTGGCAAATGCATGTGTTCGAAATTGTACCTACCTGTGTTCAGAATTGTCCCTGATGTGGTACATATCTGAACGCTTGTTTCCCAATCGAAAATGTATCCTTATGGACAGTGTAACAATTATTTTTCGTTAATATTTCTGTAACACAGCGCATGAGTTTGGAACTTTGTTTCTACCAAAAATTGTCATGTTCTTACGTTTCATTTGTCCACAAAATAAGAAAGTTTCTGAAGTGTTCGAAATTGTACCTCCATACTGGAACATTTTTGTAGCCTCTTTCTGGGTTTCGGTTTCATGGTCTCTTGGGCTGTAGTCTGTTGCTGAGTGGCGTCCAGATTGACTCCATTGTTAAGCTTATCTCTCAGCAGGAAAGAATTGAAATTCTAGTGTCTATTCCATTGACAGATATGAAAAACAAGGCACGAAGAATAGGCTACTCATATTTGTAAGTGATCTTGAACGTCTATTAGGGCTTAATTTCTGAACAGCTAAAGCGCGCAGGGGTGGATTTCGGCACTGGAGTGGCCTCGCAGTGGTAAGTCAAAAGTTTCCAAACGCCTAGCCGAACAGAGCAAAATCCTGTAATGACCCGTTATATACTGTCCCAGAAATGTACCCTTTCCAAACAGTGGGCCAGGCCGGATCTGGACCGATTTTCTTACGTCCATCTCACACATGTATACACACACCACTACTTCTGTTTTACAGAGAGGGGAGGAGGAAGTTTCCCTTTTTTTACAAATGTTTTTTTCACCCTCAGTTTAGAGGGTTGACAACTGACCAACAACGTCCATCTGTTGGGGTGGGGAGGAACTACTACCAAACATTCTTTGGTTCGCAGGCAGAGACAAAGCCTCCAACATACTCCCCACCTTGAAATGGCCCACATTTCAACACAAGAATAAACAGCAATATTATTGAACACAAGGGAAGGAATGTTATATACAATAAGTGAAGCGATCTGTGAGATAGGTTACATTTCAACACACACAAACTATATACGTAGTAAAATTATTAAACACAAGAAAAACGTTATATCGTCGTCGAAACTGCAATACCCCCTATGTGGCAAATTATGAATTTTTCAGGGAGGCCAAAAAAACGGATTTTTGGAGTACAGTCTGGAATACAATTTAGATACTAAAAAGTTGCTGTATCTCAAAAAGTAGAAGTTATTTTGACATGAAATTTTTTTACAGTATGCACAGTACACAGAACTATAAACTGGAAACAAAACAGGAAAAGTTTTGAAAATGGCACATAGGAAGTATTGCAGTTCCGACGACGATATACAACAATGAAAGTGATCTTATAATGCTCCGTTCAATATAACACATACTACAGTGTTGCCATTCGAACTGCACATCACTTTTTTTTTTATTTTCCTCAAAGGGTAACAGGCACACTTTTACAATGGGACGTTCGCCTTCACCGTCAGTGGTTTTGACTGTGACGGCTCGTACTATACCATCACTTCTGGGATGAATATTGGTGTCCTAATCGCCATTGTTGAGGGAGAAGAGGAGGTTCCCTTAACAGTTCCATAGCGCCCTTCTGGTTGTTTTCACGTCGTGTCCTCCACTTGGGCTTCTCCTGGAGGCAAGGGCGCCGATTTCTGTGTAACTTTCGGGAGGCCATTCAGATATTTTTTGTTGCCAGATAAGGGTCTAAGAAGGCACATCCCATTCAGATTTTGCAAAATATTGTATATTCATTAAAAAAAAACACACATATAATAGTATACATATAGTCATTATGAAAGCTTCCCCAGGCTCAGCTATTACAGAATTTAACTATGTTTGTATAACGTTAAAAAAATCACTAAAGCATATTATGTTCTAACTAATAAGAACAAAGATAATACTAGAAAATAAACTTAGGAAATAACAGAAACTGATAGTCTATGCAGAGGAGTTATTCAGCTTTTTCAAATGTGGTTCTCTTTCTGTCCGGCTCACCCTTCCGCCGCGCTACTGCTTTATTGGACAAATGTTGTTTTTCTTCTTTTAATTCTCGGTTCTCTATCTTGATAGGCATGGTTCAAGAAGCTTTTGTCTCACCTACAATGAGAAAAAAAATATTTGGACAAGTTGAACAAAGAGGAAAAACAGACTTATCACACGCAAAACGTGGCCCATTTCGAAATCTCTTGCCCTTTTATGATAATTCGGATACGTTAGATAAAATGCTATAGAAATAACTAGTACTCGATACATCTGTAAGGTAACAGGCAACGAAAGAGTGACAACTACGTAAATTCATCGCAAAAATGTATTAATCTAGAAACAAAGATTCATGCAATGAATCTATTTGCGTTTTTTAAAAATAACAATTTATGACTTAAATAATTAAATCTCTGTTAACTATTTTCCTTTTCATGAGGGGGAGCAAGTTAGGAGGGAAAGGATGGAAGAGAAAATATGAGGAAGACTCCAGTTGAAAAGAACAACGGGGGAGCAGGAAAGGGGGAGGGCGTTTGACATCCTTGTATCGTTCAGAAAGATGGAATGAGATAAGAGCATTAGCGCTTTCGGGTACACAAGAGAGTGAGTGAAGAAGGGACAGGAAGATATTATGTTTAGTTCTATTATGATAGACTGCCTGATTTTTCAAGCTCAAAACCGGAACATCTGACATAACGAGTGTCACTTCATCTCACACAATACGTGTAGGTGTGTGTTGGGGGTGGGAAGTATATGTGTACACCTTATACTAAGTTGTATATATATATATATACAGATGCTTATCAGAATAATGGAAACACCTGTAGTTGGCAACACGTCAGATGTATGGGTTGGCAGTGGTGTCGTAGCGACCGCAGCGCCGGACTGCTGGTGGTGGTGTGTTAGGTCGGTCTCCATACTACGTCAGGCGTCGTGGAACAGGAGTGTGCAGTGGCTGCAGCAGACGGAGGTAGTGTAAAATGGGAGACCTCTCAGAGTTTCAAAGAGGGCAAATTGTTGGTGCGCGGTTATGTGGAGTGAGTGTGACGGCAGTGGCTAGTGTGTTAGGTGTGTCGCCAGGGACAGTGTCGAAGGTGATGACGGCCTACACAACACACGGGAAAACCACATCGGGGAAGCAGAACAGTGGGCGGAAGAAAAGCATCAGTGACAGGGCACGCCGGGTATTAAAGCGCATTGTCACGCGGAACCGTCGTGCCACTGCGGCGCAAGTGACGGAGGAACTCAATCAGCACCTCCCCCAACCTGTTTCGACAATCACAGTCCGCCGCGAATTACATGACATGAACTTACGGGGTCGTGTTGCACGGGCCAAACCTCTCATCAGGGACCAGAACGCTTTAGCACGCCGCAAATGGTGCCGCGACCATGCAACTTGGACCGTTGACGACTGGAAACGTGTGGTATGGTCGGATGAGTCACCATTCACCCTATTCCAAACCACGGGCCGTGTTTATGTGTGGAGAACGCCCAAAGAAGCGTATGATCTGCAGTGTCTCCGCCCAACTGTGAAACATGGCGGCGGCATGGTGATGCTGTGGGCCGCAATATCATG
>JAGDQP010024992.1:15893-27344 GCA_022664845.1 Lepisma saccharinum
TATATATATATATATATATATATATTGTTCCTATTTTATGCAATCTCGAAATGTTCATTTGTTACGCTGAAGTTTTATTTTAGTGTAATTAGCTATTGGTTTTAGTTAGGTGTAAGTGAGACTCTAACCTTGCTACTGTGTAAATCAAAACATAAATAAATACGTAAATTAGCAATGATAATTATAGACGTACACGCCATTACTTTTCTTCTCACCGGGCAAAAGACGAAACCGCCCGGTCCGCCGGAACTTCTCCTCAAAACCGGGACTGTCCCGGTGAAATCGGTATGTCTGGCAAACCTAATTATGCAAAACTGGATTTTAGTTACAAGTGCAAATTCTTAACCAATTAATGAATGCACAATATTTATTTGTTAGAAAATAAAAATTGAAGAGTTTCATGGGTTTTGTATATCGAAATCTTTTTCTTACACACTGAAAAAGAAATTATTTCTTCGGATATTGATAACTTTTCTTCTTTTTCATTGTGAGTGCTATAAGTGCCTTCAGCTTATATTAATATCAGCTTATTTTCCGCCCGTTGTTGCGTAGTACTGAGGTGTTTCGCCCCCTTACCCCACCCCTGCGGGCTGTCGAATGGTAAAACTAACAAGTAACACTTTTTCAAGTGAACACTCAGATCTAGAAGAGATATACATATTTAAAATCAGCATAAAAAATCAGATACAAATATTAGGTGCCATTGACCAGTAGTTGAAGAGAAATCGGCGGGAAAAGTTATGAATAGCATGTTTTTCGTACACTATTTATGAATATCTGGCACTAGTGTACACTCAATGCTGCGCACTACGGTGACAGTCAAATGACAATGATAGTTGCACGTCGCTGTACTCATAATCAGCAGAAATCCACACTGGTACAAGTGTAGAGTTGGGTAGAATCCGTAGAATGGCATACAAATACTAACAAGCAAACATTCTGATGGGACAGAAAAAGTTATGATATTTCCTTGCGCTATGATTAGGATGTCAAACTATGTGCGCATGCAAATTTTGGCAACCCAAGCACAATTGGTTTGGGAGATAATGATGATACAATTGTCAGATTCTTGTTTGTGTAGAGTGATATAAAAGTGTTGAAATACCATTATACTTTTAAATTGCTTTAAAAAGGCAAGCAAATACATAGTAATGGGTACGGCGCTACCTTTTGGAGGGTATATTCTTCATGGCCACCATCTTGAAGCCTGCCATATTGAATCTTGATTGATTTTCTTAAATGGAAATGGGGTCGTGTAATATGCCATTCTGGGCTAGAAGTTTATGGGAAATAAGGTTCTGAAGTCAGTTTTGCCGTAACTGTATTATTGTGATTTGTGAGAGATAAGGGTATGTGACGATGGGGTAATTATGCAATGTCACGAAACGACACGAGACAGAAAAAATGCCTATCGAAAACGAGACGAGACAGAGCTCTCGTAATGCCAAGTATTCATATTTTCGAGACGAGACACTGTGGACAAGATATTTTCGAGACGAGATAGCCTAAATCTCGTCTAGTCGGCAACACTAGATGAAATAGTCTGGAAACACCTATTTCGCCTTCAAATGACAAAGGAAATGAAACCTAATGCCTACATATCCACTATACTCAGAAACAATCTGGGGAGCAAAAAGAAACAACATGGAACCACCTCAACATAGCTGCAATGCAAAATGGACGTAATCGTCGACGTCAATGGCATCAGATATTATTACAGGACTGAAATATATTATAGAAAAACATGGCATTATGTGTACAAGAATTAGCTCTTCTCTAATGAAAAAACTGCGAGAAAGAATACCGTATGTGACCACCATAGGAGTTCAGAAGATTGACTGTACTAACCATGCTGTGAAAAACTTTCGAAAAAACTTTTATCGCTTTCGGACAATACGAAGCTATTTCCTGGTAAGAATGGACTAAAGGCAAGAAAGATTCTAAAAGAAAAAATTAACACACACTCTTTTCGGTCTAAGGCCATTATAATGGAACATCACGAGAAGCTGAGCGCCACATCGACTGAAGATGATGTTCGAGGTGCTGCTACCCTGCTTCAAGCTCTATGCCACTTCTAACTGCATTATTTTGGAGACCACTCGAAGTGTAGAAATGAAGATGATTGCCGCAGCGATCCTGATGCATTACGTGAGAATGTTATGGGCCTGCTACAATCAACGGGAATGATGGAGCACGTTGGCATATCTGTTCTATCGTTGTGCACACTCAGTACAAACCAGCAGAAAACTTCATTTGCCACATGTGTAAAATAACAAATGGAAAAAGAGTCTATTACACAAAAGGACAAAGCTATACAAGAAGAGTAAAGGTTGCTGTGTTCGCACACACTGATCCTGGGCAGAAGTGGTATCGGAATGTGATAAATCGAAAAAAAATATTCACCAATGGAAAGAATGCTGAAGAAAAG
Organism: Lepisma saccharinum; assembly: GCA_022664845.1. NCBI lineage: Eukaryota > Metazoa > Arthropoda > Insecta > Zygentoma > Lepismatidae > Lepisma > Lepisma saccharinum. The sequence goes on from JAGDQP010024992.1 coordinate 18,322, forward strand.
AAAGGTACTGTTGGAACGGAAAAGGAAAGAAAACGAAAAGAAAAATAATTCATCGTAACGTCAGGCGTAGTTTACAGTTCTCTGAAGAAAAAAGCGGACAGCACACAAATAAACCAGTGGGACCTGATCTAGACTACGGAGACTGTGGCATGGACGATGAGCATCTACAAAAAGCTTGTGAGGAATATTACAACAGTGATATCAAAGTAACGAAAGAGGAAGCGAGAAAAATAGAAGATAGCCGTGAACAGGCAAAGTGTGTCCGTTGGAGGAAAGAAAGAAGAAAGCTAGTAACTGCGTCTTTTGTAAAAATCATTGCTTCGCGTAAAGAAACAACGCTTTCTGCACCTCTCGTAAAAGCCATTGTGTATCCTGCTGAATTAAAAACTCCAGCAACTAATTGGGGAAATGATCAAGAAAACACAGTGCGAAAAAATATGAAAAAGAATTCGATGTGAAAATACAATGTTGCGGACTCTTCATTGATACAGACCATCCGTTTCTCGCAGGGTCCCCAGACGCCATTGTGCTGAATGAAGAAAATAGTGACCGGTATATTATTGAAATTAAGTGTCCTTACTCAGCTAGAAATTGTGACAGTATTTCGCAAGCTTGCGACATTGTGCGAAACTTCCCATTATGCAAGAAGATTCACGAGAAAACACAGAAAGAAGAAATCACACTTTCCAAAAAACACCCGTATTACTACCAAATACGGGCACAGTTACATTGCGTGAAAGTGGAACGGTGTGACTTAGTTGTGTATATTCCGAAAGAAATGATTGTCTTGAGGATAAGAAGAGACGAAGCTTTCATGAACAAGATTCGGGATAAACTGTTTTCCTTTCATCGGGAATGCATTTTACCTGAACTAGTAGACCTGCGATCCGGTTGTCAGAATAGGCCAATGAGAGAACCACAACGTATTATCGAAGCAATAAGAAAGAAGCAGATGGACAAGGACACTAAAACAAAAGGAAATTCTGTTTCGTGAAAAATAGACATTATCGGACATTAAAATATAATAAATATTTCCTTTTACCCAAATTTTGATAATCGATTTATTGAATTTTAGTAAAATAATGAATTTGAATGTATTTAATGATCATTAGGCCTCAAGACGGGGGGATAGGATGCGGGAAGATGTCACCCAGTATCATTCCGGCATTTGCCTGGTGTGACTGAGGAAAACCCTGGAAAAACTTCAGTGAAGATAGTCGGCACAGGGATTCGAACCCTCTTGCCTCCCCAATGCCGCTCCGAATCCTGCGACGCCACCGCCTGGGCATAGGACAAGACTGGAATTATTTTACATAAAAACAAGAAGTGTTGACATTTTCCTCCATTCCTGAAAAGCAAAGTTACTCTCTATACAGGGTGGTGGCGATAAACTTCGGAAGCCGACAAGCCTTGTGTCATTATTTGTGGAGACATTATGTTGTTTCTGACGTTACCGTGCTACTATATACGCCTCTAGCTCCGAAACGAGGCCGAGTTCAAACTTTCTTCAATAATCAACTCTCGAAGTTTGTCGGTACCCTGTATATATGACATGAACCGGTATTACATGCTGCATCACATGCTTATTCATGATGGCGTATTCGGAATTTTGTAAAAGAGAGGGAAACACCGAAAGGAAACATATTTACACGAACGATGGTCTATTTGTTTCTCATATTTTCTTGTCAAAAATCTTGTGAATTGTTTGTGTTGGTTGTTTATTTTGCAATAGCATACATATGAATAATATTTTTCATTATTCTATGTATGAAACGTGTGGGGTAGAATCATAAATTTATAATTACCAATAATAATAATTATTATTGTGTATGTTTATTTCAGACCTCTAGTGGGGTACAGCAGAGTGTGTCGGGTTTGGCTGAAAATAAACACGATATTTTGGAGCGAGAAAGTAAGAGATTTTTGCACAACAAAATGAATAATGATTAACGCATTATATGCCTTGAATTTCATCCTGCTTCGACCATGACTGTTTTTCAGTAAGAGAGGGCCTGCATAGTCTACGCCGGCCTGCACAAAACACTTATCAGAATTCACTCTGGCTGTAAGTAATGCTCCCATGATTTGATTTTCGGGCTTTCCCGAGAATCGATGACACTTTACATACTTCCGAATAATGCGTCTTACTACGCCCCTTGCACCCAGTACCCAGAATCTTTGTCGGAGTGTAGCCAACACTAGTTGCGGTCCACCATGCAATGTGTGTAGATGGTGACTTTGAATTAAGAGCTCGGTCAGCTCATGTTGCTTCGGTAATAAGATCGGATTCTTTTGATCCACGGATATGTTCGCATTTTGCAGTCTTCCCCCCACCCACATAATACCTCTTTCATTGATAAAAGGAGTCAGATACAAACAGTAACTTTTGACGGGGATGGGTTTTTCTTCCACCAAGCACTTCAGCTCAGGAGCAAAATTTTCTGTCTGAACTTACTTCACTAGACACACCAAGGTGTCTTCCTATTCTTCTGCACTGAGAGCTCCTTGTTTTCGATCTGGTGTTCGACAATTGTAGACAAACCTCCTACCCAAAGCTACTACACGCGTTACTCTCGACAGTGAAGAAAAACGGCTAATGATGTCATAATTTGTTTCCCCATGCATAGCAACGACACAAGTTTTATTTTCTTCTGCTGAGGTATTTCGGTCATGAAAGGGGGGGGGGGGGCTCCGGTAATGTTTTATTGTAAAGCCATCTAGGACATTCCACCACAAGAGATGACAAATGAGTTATCTGGGTTTAACACCTTTTGTGGCATAATCGGCAGGATTGAGAGCACTGACCACATATCTTCCCTGTAAATCCCGACTGTGAGTAGCTGAAAAATATTGTTCGCACTGTCTTCATTTGATAGGAATGTCTTGGTAGGAAGCTCCTCTAGTTCTCAGAATTTACGAAGAGTTTCGTCCACTTCCCACGAGACGCGAAATGACGCCACGGTTACGTTGCCACTTGTAGGGGCTACGGTACCCGACAACAGCCAGCCTAGAACCGTCTCTAAGGTGCTGGGTGTTCCTGGCGGTCCTATACGTTGTCCGCTGCACATAAGCAATGGAAATACGTCGGTACCTAAAAGTATATCAATGAGACCTGCCACATTGAAAGTGGGGTCCGCTAGCTTAATCCCCTTCAAATGTTCCCAATACGCGGCATTTGAGCATGATCGCTTCGGGAGGTCACATGTCACTTTCGGCAGTACAATAGCTCGGGTCTCAAAGACCTCATTCGCATCACCCAGAGGCTGAAACTGTAGGTCCACCATTAAACTTGCAGTACCTGCGCCGACACCTATTATTCCGGAAATTACTATGCTAGATCTCAGTTTTCGTCACCCAAGCTTTTGGATACAATTTTCACTTATGAAGATTGATTCTGACGCGCAGTCCAGCAATGATCGGAATGGATAATATATTCCGATTCTCCCTTTCACCTTTATAATAGCAGTACATAACAAAACTGGAGGAACACTAGTTTCCGAGCTAACATGTGAGGCACTACTTTGTTCATATGCCGGCGCGGAAGGATTAAGTTCTGATCCAACTCGCTCAAAATGTATTGACGTATAATTCTTTTTATTGCACTTTCGGCAATTAGATTAGGAACACATGTCTTGCGACAAGATTTGCGCAAGCAATTGAAACACAGAGATTTCTCCTTGACTAAAGCAACTCAGTCCGTCACTGAAAGTTTCAAAAACTCTGTGCACTTGTAAATAGGGTGATCCACGCTGCATATTTCACATAAAATTTGAGACCGTTGCGACACTGTAAGGTGAGAAGATGTGCTTTTTTGTCCCGAAATTTGGCTGATTCGCCGCTGGTATGATGTCTCTTTTTGGCACTGGTTGAAACTGCGAGAACGCGGGCTCTATTGTCCAGAAACTCAGCAAAATGGCTGTTTTGTTGATTTTAGCGACAATTCCCACTGTCTTCGAGTTTCACTGTCTACTTTATCTGCTATGTGATACACTAAAATCGCATCCCAGTGTTGGATTGGTTGTTCCAAAACCTGGAACGACCTAGTGCATTTCATTGCCGTGTCTATTAATTTACACAAGCCGGTAGCAGATTCTTGTTGAAAGGAGGGTTGTGTAATTAATCGTTTCAAAATTGCACTCAGCATTTCTCGCTTATTATGATAACGAGCACACAATATACCCCAGGCCTCTTTGTAGTTTCTGTTCGTTATTTGCATGGCCTGAAGAAGTTGCGTGGGTTCCCCTTTGGGTGAGGTTTTTAGATATTGTAGCCTTTGAGCTCCCGGCAATTATTATTACTGTGAATGGACGCGACAAAAAGGTCATAAAAGAAAGTCATTCGTATAAATTCACCGTGAATGTGGGTAGTTGTAGCTTAGGCAGTTTAACATCACTTACCTGCACTTCGAGGGTGGAGAGGGAGGAAGATTGGGATACTTGTAAGTTCATTAATTGTACGCACAATTGCATTAGTCTCTTATCCAAGTCCGCCAATTCTTCCTCTGTCTTTTCAAATTGTTCGTCTGTTGAAACGGCCGCGATGTCGTCCAGTAACTGGGCACAGTCCCGCTGTAACTCACTGACTTTTCGATGATGCACGATAACAGCACTAGTATCTGTTCCCGCCAAGATGGCAATGTTTTTTACCTCGCATGTGATTTTTGCTTTTAATGTTCTCTTCTTAATCACCAGGGCATCCAAGTTTATTGGTTATCACACACAAAATGTTCACAAAACACAAAGAAGAAGGATAAAAAACAGAAAGAAGAAACTGCCTTCTGTCTCTGATTGTTCACACTTCACAAGCTTTTCCTTATTCGGCTCGGCGGAGGACCATCAATATGTGTGGGCCAAACGAAGGTTTCCCGTTTTGCACATAAGCAATTAACGCTAACAATGTCAATTAAACTTAAAAAACTACTTTACTGTGAAAATGTTATAGCTGATTAATCGAAAGAGAAAGAGGCTCACAAACACTAAAGCACAAATTACGTATCTGAACAGATTTTCTTACGTCTATCTCACACATGTATACACACACCACTACTTCTGTCTTTCAGAGAGGGAAGGAGAAAGTTTCCCTTTTTTTACAATTTCTTCCCCCCCCCCCCCCCAGTTTATAGGGTTGACAACTGACCAACAGCGTCCATCTGTTGGGGTGGCAAGGAACTATTACCAAACATTCTTTGGTCTTTGGTCCGCAGAGGCAAAGCCTCCAACCCTTAGAAAGATTTTTTGTCCCCAAGATTGGCATAAATACTAAAATATTAGAATTCTCGCCTCTGCCAGGTGAGAATTCTGAACTCCAGTGTTCACTGTTGGAAAAGGTAATTGAAACACATAATTTGCAAGATAAAAGTTGTAGGTCTTTGTGCTGACAATACTAACACGAACTTTGGTGGCGTCAAAGACATGGTAAAAATAATATGTGACAAAAGCTTCAATCAAAATTAGATAAAGATCTCTCTGGCATAGATTGTGGCGCATATATCGTACATAACTGTTTGCAAACAGCTGTTGACAGCCTTCCGTATGATACTGAAAGTTTTGTAGTGAAAGTGTACAAGTTCTTTCATGTTTACACAGTTCGCGTAGAAGAACTTCAAGATTTTTTCATTTTAGCTGGTGTGGAGTACGCGAAACTACTGGAACATGGAAATACTCCTTTTTTGTCATTAGGGCCATCACCAAAATTTTTTAAATATATTTGCTGTGCTCCGCTCTTATTTTCTTTCGCAAGAAAAGCCTCCCGTTGAACTTTACCTAATGTTTGTGACTGATCAAATTCAGGTATTTGACACAATTCGAATTATAGAGACAGATGATATATCAGTAACAGAGGCTTCGTTCCACTTTTCTTCATTAAAAAAGAAGCTAATGGCAAGAAAGAAAGGTTTATCACTTCCCAGATTGCACCCCGTTTGGAATCTTTGGAATATTCTGGTGATATCAAGAGTGAAGATTTCTTAGTCACTTTTGACAACTTTTATAGCACTTGCGCGGAATACCTTGCAAAATGGGAAAGTACTATGGTGGAACTGGTTGATTTCAATGGGTTCTCCTTCAGAATACACCCAGTTGGTATGTATTCGACACAGCATTTCCAGTATTCCTAATAAACTGGTGAAAGGTAATTTGCTATCTGGTCCAGACGACGAGACACGACTATTTGATCAGTGGCAGTGTGCAAAAGAAATTGTAATACAACTCTTCATAAATATTGGGAAGGAAACAGTCTTTCTTTATTGGACCGGATGGGTACAAGTTTTTGGTGAATTAGGAGAGGAAAACATAACGTATGATGTCTTTTTGAAAGAAGTAGAAATGTGTTATGCCTGCTTGGTACATCCACTCTTGTCGAGCGTATTTTTTCATCATGAACAACATATGGACAAGTGAAAAATCTTCCTTACAAGTTGGAATAATGAAATAATAAAAACTAGTGAAGAATAAAGCTATTCTCAATAAAATAGGTTCTTCTGTTAAATACTTAAAGCATTAGTCAGTTGAACAGTCAACTTCTCTCCCAATATAACATCACGAATTCGGACTAGGTAAAGAAGAGAGTACCATGTACTACTGTACTGTAAGTTAATAAAATGTAATAAAATAAATTACATTAATTTATAAAATAAAATAAATATATAAAATATATCAAATAAATTACATATTGGAAATAAAATTACATTCTTATTTGCAATATGCCATCAAATACTTTATTGGAATTGCAGCATTGTTTTACTCACTTAAAGAATGTAAATTACATGATCAATGTACTAATGACCTTTTTCTTACTGTCCTGCATCTTAATGTACAGTCCTTGAGAAACAAACTTGGAGAACTTGAGTTCTTTTACAAGTTTTACCTGTTAAAATTCTAACCCTAAATGAACACTTGTTGTCCCATGATGAACTCAATATGTTCATCCCCTCTAATTATAGACTGATTTATTATTTCTGTAGACAGGATACTAACCATGGTGGGGTTGCAATCTATATTCGAGAAAACTGCACCCCTGTATATCATATACTTGACCTATCGTCTCTGTGTGAACCTAATGTCTTTGAAATTATTGGGATACGACTGGTAAGCATTAGACTGATAATTATTTCACTTTATCGCTCTCCTTGTATTAACATTGATACGTTTCTGGATAAATTGGAAGCATGTCATGATTTATTGAAGCACTATTCTAATCATAAATGTATAGTTGTAGGTGATTTAATTATCGATGTTTTAAAAAAGAATTCTACTAGCTTGAAAAAACTAATAAATGTATTGAGTTCTTTAAATTGGACTTTTAAAAATTCTTTACCTACAAGAAAGCAAGCTTGTCTTGACAATGTTCTCACTAACAATGATTTTACCAATATATCTTGTGGAACAGTGGCCCCTGGTCTCTCAGACCATACTGCATTATGGGCTGTTTGTCTACTTCCTCCGCCTATGGCAGATATCTTATCATATAATAAACAAGGAACAATTAAATCTATATATCTCTCTCTTCAAATTACTAACATTTTAAATTTTAGACAGTATTTGTTGGAGATTGATTTTAGTAACATTTTACATCGGTATTCTGACATTGATTCAGCTTGGACTGTCTTTATGATACACTTCAAAATGGTATACAGATGTTGTGTTCTTTAAAAAACAAAATTTACTCCCCTAATAGGATCAGCCATCTGCACTCGTGGTATGACTATTTGCTGAGGAAATTGAAAACTAAACTTTTTTATTGGTACATACAAGCAAAATCAAATAATCTCATGGCCTTAAATAATTATAAAATTTTATATATATATATATATATATATATATATATATATATATAAGGACGAAATCACTAGTGCAAAAATGAAATACAATGATTTTATAATCAGCAATTCTTCGAATAAAAACAAACTAGTTTGACAAGTTATAAAGAAGGAATCAGCTTTAATCAAACCCAGACAAAAGATAGACATTTCCTATGCAACTTTTAATGACTACTTTGCTAATGTTGCAAATGATGTGACTGATAAGAATAACATGTCTAATTATTATATATCGCTATGTTTTGATAAATCACAACAGGGTAAAAGAAAAACTTTAAGTTTCAAACAGTTTCTCCTTCTTCTATTGTACTTATTGTAAAAAAAAACTAAAATCAGGTCGTGCTGAAGATTTCTTCGGGTTATCTTCGTATTTTCTCAAACATATTATCGACATAATTTATAAACCTTTGTGCATGCTGATCAACAATTCTATGTACTCTGGTAAATTCCCTAAGATACTGCAAAAAACATTATAGTGCCTATTCATAAGAAGGATGACAAAAATGAACCGAAGAACTATCGACCGATAGCATTGGTACCTGTTATTTTTAAGGTTTTTGAACAGGTAATATTAACTCAATTTACCTGCTATTTAGAACAAAACGGATGTATTAACGATTCTCAATTTGGTTTTAAACAGATGTTAAGTACCGTTTCTGCAGTTGAAAAAATTGTTAGAGTGATCCTTGCCAACTTTGACTCCAAGAAAGTCACGTCTGCCTTGCTGCTAGATCTCAGTAAAGCATTTGATTCGCTTTCCCATTCTATATTAATACATAAATTACAAATATATGGTATAGTAAGCGAAGAATTGGACCTACTTGGATCGTATTTAGCCGATCGACAACAAGCTGTAAAGATTAATAATGTTTTTCCAAATTTCTAATAATTAATAGAGGAGTCCCAAAAGGTTCAGTCCTGGGTCCTCTTCTTCTTGTGCTGTATATGAATGACTTCACTTGCGCTTTGGAAACTCCAACTGTTCTCTATGCGGATGATACAACTATTCTGTCGAGTAATGCAAATATTGTTGGTCTAATGGATGATGTTAACAACAATTTTTCCATATCAACATCCTGGTTGATGCGAAATGACCTAACCCTAAATGTCAATAAGACGGAAAATATTATCTTTTCCTTAAATGCAGACATTAAAAAATTGAATAAGCATAATTCCGTTAAACTCTTGGGATTAATTCTGGACAGCT
>JAGDQP010024993.1:4526-27342 GCA_022664845.1 Lepisma saccharinum
TATTTATATGTAGGACGAGTACCACACCTCGGAAATGGTGGGTGCATCACATGTTCTTTGTTCTTCCAGAACCTTCTGTTGCTGTAACCATTGACGTGGATAGAAACGTGACTTGATTTCTGCGTATTAGTTTTGTTGTTTTGACATTTTGATACGACTGTTAATTCCGTTTTAGATGTTATCTTTTGTTTACTTGTTGATAATTACGGATTATTTTTGCTTAGGAAAGTTGCTCATCTTCCGAGTGATTAGTGCTTTACAGGAAATAATAGGCGGATCTGTGTGGTTTTGTATCTTGTCAGAAGCGCAGTTTGTAACCACAATTATCTATCAATTTCGCCTTCAGCGAGAATTGACGTCGTCGAGGTTTCAACAGGTTTCCTGTTTCTGAGCAATTGGTTACCTTGAACAACCATGAATAACCATGGCTGTTTTTGTTGCTATGCTATGAAATCATCCGCTTATCCTGATTTATCATAGACTCGAAGATAAACAAGTCTTCAAGCAAAAATGTAAATCCGAAATTAATTAAGTGAAATATTTGCTCTTTTTTTTTTAAGCAAATAAATGCAATAATCAAAAACTGAAGTAAAATAAAATTAAATAAATTTTAGCAAGTAAGTATTTTTGACTGCAACACAACTAACAAACTCATACCTACCGATTTATACCAACCAACCAACCTGGTCAATTCATACCTGTTGTAATTTAGATGTAGTGTGTTTTTTCTGGTTCACCGTTTTTCCCCCTCTTTAAAAGTCATATCTTTCTTCTTTCCTATTGTCTTTTTTCGCCCTTCTTTCACTATTCCCGATGTAGTGGTAATTGTCTTCAGATAGAAACCTTTAGAACACCTCAGATCCTTGCTTTTAGTATTCCTACACTAACTGCATGCAGAGGCTTCGGTAGAAGTTGGAGAGAAGTCACTCAACGGGCGAGACTTTCGGGGGAGTATTTGATAAATCTTCAGCCTATCATAAGCGCAGTGCCGGCCATAGGTAAAATGACGCCCGGTGCGAGAGCAATATTTGGCGCCCCCTTGAACTTGAAATTTCAGTGATGAACAGTAAATATCTAAATAAAAAGGTAATGTTCAAATGTTACTCGTTTCCACACCACCCATCAAACAGAGTAATTTGCGCGCCTATTAACGTGTTTCCCTAATAGGCCTATTCCGCATAGTTAACGCAGACTTTCTATAGACTACGAAAACGTCAATTTTCAAACATTCAGTTTACAGTGGTCAAGTTTGTGTTGGTATTATTGGGGTCACAGTTCCATTATAAAGGTAGTTTTAACGCAGTTTATAAGTCTAAATAAAATACACTTTGCAAACTTTTGACTAAGCAAACTGGCGGATCGCAGTTGAGAAGTCCAACTCATGATCAACGTCAAAATGGCTAAAGATGACAATCGATCATCTGCCATCGTCGATCTCAAGTATGTCTTGATTAGCCTTAGCTTTGAAAAGATCCTATCAGCACTAGCAACAGTTACAGGTATGGTAAGAAGAATTCTCAAAGCTACCCACACATTTTGAAAGGTATCATCCAGCTGGTTCTGATTTTAAGTTATGGTCTTAATAGTAGTACCTTGTCCCTTAGGAAGTACGAACTTCAAATGCTTCAGTTCTTTCTCCAGCTCCGTTCCATTTATGTCCGAACTTTCTCCCTCTTTCAGTGCTATGTGAAGATATTTGCAGTGAGCTGATAGGTCTTCAGGTAGTGCCTCTACATTATAGAGAAATCCCCACAAATACTGGTGTTTTTTGAAGAGCTCGACTCGTTCCCCAACATACTTCAACACTGTCACGTAAAAAACTCAATCTTTAAACGCTCCTCCCTGTCTGAATCACTCCCTCGTCCTCTCCTTTGTATTTGAACATCCTTTCCTTCTTCATTATGCAAACTGCTTCGACAAATTCGGCTTCAACATCTAAAACTTCTGCCTTTTTCTTTGCTTTTTTATCAACCTCATAAAATCCTTCTTGTCAGTAAGGCGATACGTACTTCATATAATTTGTAATGAGGCTTGTTGTAGTGACCAAATTCATATCTTGTTTTTGCATGGATTTACTAACAGTATTTATTAACTTTTGTTCGTTCTAAGATATTTGTTCTTGTTCTAAGATTCTTGTTTGTTCCATTAAACAATCAGATTAGTTGCAAACTTATTTATTTCCAAATTACTCATTCATTTGTCTAATGATCTTGAATTGTTCAGAAATAAGCAAGATTTTTACCACAATAATATAATCTAGGACGATTAACTGAAGTTCTAAATTCTATATTTGAAGGGTATGGGGGAAAACAATGGTAACACTCATTTCGTTAGAAGATGAGTTGAGTACAGAAATACAATGGTAATACTTATGTGAGCTAAACTCTTTCCACAGCTCAGTTCACAAAATCTAGTATGAAATAGGAATTATAAAATAAAACCAATTTCTGAGTCGCCTCCGTTTACTTACACATTGTTCCTTACCTGGGACCTCAAAGCCTAGAAATGTGCAGATCATAAATGATATAAAGTAAGACTCTTAAATATGTATGTCTACGAGGGGCGTAACTACTATGGCGCGAAACCCCGCAACGCGGAGGGGTCCGAGTGCCCGACCCTTCCAAGGGGACCTTCACCTTAGCCTCCCAATGGTTTGAATCAACCTGCTCTTCATTTTTGCCTTAGTCGGATAAATAATAAAAATAAACATGCCTCAATAGAAAGAAGCAAACTTTTGCTCATAATTTTCAGACTTCGGTGATTAAATCTATCTGAGGATGCAAATTGAATCTTCAAGTCTCTTTTCCTTCACTAAGATATAGTCTGAGCTTGCAGGATTGGTTTGTTATCCTATGTAGGGAGGGGATTCTTGTAGGTCCCAAGTAATTTTGGCATAAGCCTATTCAAAAGTTTTTTTTATCTCTCATCTGAAAATTGAAATTTTAAAATTTACATGCACCAACGTCATCTCCCTCCTCTCTTTCCGTACCCGTTCTTCTTTTCTTGTTTTTCAGAACTGAAGAGGTCCAGCCACCAACCTTAGGACATACCCCTTCGCAAAACAATCCTCTAGAATGAATGCTCGCCAAAGGAAAAGGCAAAGAAGATGTCTTTTATAGTTCTTACCACTTGTTTCGGCAAGCAAAAAGGCCATTTTGAAAGCAAATGAAGGCGAGAGGAAAGAGAGCGAGAGAGACAGAGAGAAGAACGAACAATCACCCCCTTCTTCGGAGGGTCGAAGATGAAGAAGCTGTTTTGCGAGAGGTCTTATTTTGGTACATTTGCGCGCTCTTTCTTACCCGGTGGAACGAGGTACTAAAATGTAAAGTAAACGCTAATGTCAACTTGCCTTGTTAACATTTTTTTCGTAAGTGTCACATTGCAAATGCTTCCCTCAGCTACAGTAAATACAACTAAACTGAATTGGAAGGAAAGGACCTTATGTAACGTTTGTATTAATTTCGTAACTGAGACCAATCAACATTTTTCAAACTTCTGAAAGTCGTGGCGTAAAAAATAATTTTGATAAACCGGAGCCTAGAGCACTTGAATAAATATTTCAACTAAGATCCTTATTCTATACATAACATAATTATTAATCCTTAGAGCTTTTAAAATTTCATGCAATGTTATGGACACATGTTACATGCACCATTGAAATGAATGCTAGCGTTTTTGTCTTCTTTCTTTCTTTCTATCTTTCCCCGCCTCTCTCTTTTTTCTTTCATTTTCTCTTTTCGTGTGTGTGTTTCCAGTGACCCTTGGTTCGGTGTGACAAACAATTGAAGACTTGTTTCGAACTCATCCACATTCCCAAACACCAATTCACTCAGAGTGTAAAGAATGGTTGGGTTTTAGAATTATTGGCTTTTTCCGGTGACCGATATCCCGAGATTTGCCAGTATTTTCAAGCTGATGGTGTGTGTTTGTAGATAGGGATGGGGGAGGGAATGAAAATTTGGAATTCTGTGTAACGCAGGGACAATTTCTTAGATTGACAGCAAAGCTTGTTTATCAATCGTTTGAAGTTGTAAAATGTGTGTGTTACTGTAAAATCTTCGAGTTTTACCGAAAAAGGCACAGTACCCCTCTTTTATTATTAACATTCCGTCCCCCTTGATTTTTGGATGGCAGACAGTGTTTGTGAAGACTCAGAATCAATCGCACTCGGGAGTTCAGTTTGACACGTGTTGACAAGTGGACAAAACCCGGATTACTTTCGTCTTTCTTTTTCGTCTGTATACAATTAAAGAACAACACATTAATTGTATTCGAACCAGAGCTCTAACGTATAATTCATAAATGATTTAATTGACATTAAAGGCAGGCTGTGTACAACAGAACATTAAATTACTTGTACGGAGTGTGGGTTCAAAAATTTGATTTTTTTTGCTTTTTGTAGGCCTAGAAGGAAAAAGTTCACCTCACCATTAGAGAACGTGTGCTTTTTGTGTAGCGATCAATCAACAGTACTTCCATCATTCCGTGTATGGTGTATGTGGTATATTCTATTTCATCTTCGGTCGGAGTGAGTGAAGAAGTTCTCCAGTTGTTTTACATATTACTTATTTACAGTTCAGATTACTTCCTCGGATTCATATTCATAATGAGTGAAAGTGGTGCTTCGAAAAGAAAGAGAAGGCGGCTACAAGAAGAATTTGTGCATAATTAAGTAAATCTTTAGGACATTAATCTTCAATTGTGTGTACAGCATGTGGTATTATTTTTGTTATAATAATAATAATAATGATAATAATAATAATAATAATAATAATAATAATAACAACAACAACAATATTAATAATTATAATAATAAAATAATAAAATAATGACATGTTGTACACCACCTAACATCTCAAGCACGAGCCACCATCGTTACCATACAATAGACGAAAATTTTGTTGGCCTTGGGTGTTCGCTTGCGGGGGATATAAAATGTAGTTACACTACTGTCTACGTTGAATTCAAATACAATATTCCCCCGTTGAGTATTTTGCTTTAATCTGGTCTCTAATTATGAAATATTATTTATCACTTACTCAGGGATACGATCTAAGCCTAGTTCTGTTACCGCCGATACAATTATCTTAACGTTCTAAGTCGTCCCTCCTCTAACCAAATGAAGTATGATACGACAGTTCACTATGTCTTATAGTATGAACTAAATGTAGTTTAATTTTCGTAGATCTCTGTCTGCAATCGAGCCAGTCAACACGTTAGAAATTATTCTCAAAATTTTATATTCAACAATGTATAATTAAGAGAGCAACTGTTCATACATTTTATCAGTGATACACTACTATCAAGACAATATTTATGTGTGAAATTGATACCGATGCATAATACGGGTACGATCGTACATTACAAACTACTATCCAGGTGGTTGGCATACGCAATTATCATCAGAAAAATATTTTTCCACTTTTAGAAACAAACAACAGCAATCTAGGCTGTTGCTGCACGAAACAGTTTTCGAAGTACGATATTTTTTACATAGCACAGGTTGCAATCAAGGTAATCGCTGTGCGGAAAATTATTTTCGCTGCACCTTAAACATAAGTAATTCTGATAATATTGTGCTTAAAAATCTAAAGAAATACCATCGGGTTGCAATGTTGCTGCTTCCGGAAGTCTTTCCATGACTTACAATGTGCAAACAGAGGTATTTATTTTCATCAAACGCAACTTAAATAATTCAGACAATAATACAGACAGGCGCCTTTATTCTTGCGTTCGCATAAGCGAAATTATAATGATCAAAGAATGCATTTATGGCCATGTTTTAATTAACATACAATTCACGTGCACGAAAATTAACTGATTTCCTGAGAAGAAATAGTTACTGTATTGAATTTCCCTTCGAATGGGATATGTACATCTATATGAGCTCCGCCAAACGACGCAACTGCTGCTCGAGTGCTCCTTGTTCAGTGTCTTTGGTGAATCGAACTTCCCGTCACTAAGAATAAGTGGGGGTGGAATGTTGAAATTTCCACAAATGCAGACGCTGTACTGAAATTCTGAACAGATGCTGTTTATCTGACGTAAACTAACTATAGTTCCTTCATCTTTATAGTTTATTAGCATATATACATATCTCCAAGAAATGCTCCACAGTTTTATAAATAAACAAAATATACAATCAATGTTTGCTCGGATACTACGATGTATTACACACGAACACATAAATGGCACAAACTTCATCGCACAAAAAGTTATATTTGTGTGAATATTTCGACATATATAAATACACACACTTACGCTGCAGTGTATGAGCTCCAATACGATAATATAGTCACAACTTGTTCGAACTTCAATATATGTAAATTTTCATGAAAATTTATCATTCAAATTTCTTCAGTATTTCTCTTATGGAAGACATGGTTGAGCTGACAGCAATCATAAAACTTAAGATTTTGAGTACTTACTTCTGAGTGGATAATCTATATATCATCTTCCAGCTTAGACAATAAGGAACCTTATTTCGTCAATATTTTAATACACCTGCGTGTGACGAAAACTAATGCTTAAATCCAGCCACTTTGCAACACTTCAATCCATATTAACACACAATCACCATCTAAAGACACGACGTAATTGTACCTCCGTCATACGCGTCAACACAGAGAGTGTGTTGACTACCCAGTGAAGAAAATCCACCCCAACCACGACTGTCTATTTTTTTCCCCATCGGCCCGGCGTCGGGGTTGTGACAGTCGGGAAAATGTCGTATTTAAAGGCGGTCCACCGGTGGTCCGACGCCAAATGGACGCGTTAGGCAAAAAATTCTGTTCTCAAAGGGCCTAAAGAACGAAGCTAGGAGTGATCGATCTAGCTTAAACTGATCCTTGCAGTGTTCTAATCACACCAGTATATTTTGTGAAAATGGTTGGCAAAAGGGTGGGAAAGTTTTTTTTGCCTTTCTTGTCCTGACTATGGGGTTAGGATTTGCTCGGGACTGAGGAAAATGCCAACCATGTCCTAACAAGGCGAAAATGTGACAGCAACAATAGTCGAGAAGAAGGCGGGCCACCAACAATGAGACAGTCAGCAGAAAACAACTGCAATTAAAATCAATGATAGGCACAATACATCTACCATAGCCATTAATTTCTTCATTATAGAGATTAAAAAATCCATCGCAAATCACAGTTAAGATCGTCGGGCTTCACTCTTCATTTGTTTTGAACCCGACTCTATACCAACGTTTGAAATGTGGGCGGCAGGATTTGAATAGGCCGAATTTTGGCCGAGGGCTATAACGCTCTAATATTAAAATATGCTTATTACATTAAAACATATTATCTCTTAATTTCATTTGTCTTTTTACAGAAAGCTATAGTGAAAAATATAAAAAATAGAAACCTAGCAAATACAATGAAATTAACTAGGTTTTACAAGTTCTCTTTTGCATGTTCAAAAAATTGAATTTTAAAGTATATTTCAAAAAAAAAAAAATTCGTTAATAGAGCCTTAATGCATAACATAAATTTCGCTTTATGTGTGTTTTCTAAAGGGATATATTACATTTATTGAGAAATATAAATTTGACGGTGCAGCGATGATCAAGGTGTTGAAGAATAAAAGCTGCATATAAGAAAAAAGGAAAGTATTCTTTATTTTTATTTGTATATGATAGTGAACAACGCGTAGGAACTCCATTCTATAGTGCCTGTTCATACAGCACCGACTCAGGTTTTTGCATTAGGATCTCAAGGAAAACTATAAAATATCTCAAAGAAACCAATAAAATATCTCAAAGAAACCTATAAAATATCTAAAGAAAACTTAAGAAATATGTCAAGAAAACTTAACAAATATATCAAGGAAACTTAAGAAAGATGTCAAGGAAACTTAAGAAATATGTCAAGTAAACCTGTGATATATCTCATGAAGAAACCTATGAAATATCTCAGGGAAACCTATCAAATATCTCAAGGAAACTTAAGGAATATGTCAAGGACGCTTAAGAAATATGTTAAGGAAATCTATGAAATATCTCAAAGAAATCTATGAAATATGTCAAGGAAACCTATTAAATATGCCAAGGAAACCTATTAAATATCTCAAGGAAACCTAAGAAATATCTCAAGGAAACCTATTAAATATCTCAAGGAAACCTATTAAATATCACAAGGAAACCTAAGAAATGTCTTAAGCAAATCTACGAAATATGTCAAGGAAACCTATGAAATATCTGAAGGAAACCTATGAAATATGTCAAGGAATCCTATGAAATATGTCAAGGAAACCTATGAAATATCTCAAAGAAACCTATGAAATATGTCAAGGAATCCTATGAAATATGTCAAGGAATCCTATGAAATATGTCAAGGAAACCTATGAAATATGTCAAGGAGATCTATGAAATATGTCAGTTAAAGCTATTAAATATCTCGAGGAAACCTATGAAAAATCTCAAGGAAACTTAAGAAATATCCCAAGGAAACCTATGAAATATCTCAAGGAAACCTATAAAATATCTTAAGGAAACCTGTGAAATATGTCAAGGAAACTTATAAAATATCTCAAGGAAACCTATGAAATATGTCAAGCAAGCCTATGAAATATCTCAAGAAAACTTATGAAATATGTCAAAGAAAAATATGAAATATGTCAAGGAAACCTATGAAACATCTCAAAGAGACTTATTAAATATCTCCAGGAAACATATGAAATTTCTGAAGGAAACCTATGAAATATGTCAAGAAACCTATGAAATATCTCGAGGAAACCTGTGAAATATCTCAAAGAAATCTATGAAATATCTCAAGGAAACCTAGGAATGTGTTAAGGAAACCTATGAAATATGTCAAGGAAACCTCTGAAATATTTGAAGGAAACCTATGAAATATGTCAAAGAAACCTATGAAACATTTAAAAACCTATGAAATATCTGAAAGAAACCCATGAAATATGTCAAGGAAACCTACGAAGTATGTCAAGGAAATCTATGTAATATCTCACGCAAACCTATAAAATATTTCAAGGAACCTATGAAATATCCTAGTGAAGAAAATGCACCCCAACTCCGACGGTCTAATTTTTCCCGCCATCGGCCCAGGGTCGGGAGTGTAACAGTCGAGCAAATGTCTTATTTAAAGGCGGTTCACCGGTTGTCGGACGCCAATTGGGAGCGATAATCAATAATTTCTGTTCTCAAAGGGCCTAAAGAACTAACTTAAACTGATCCTTGCAGTGTTCTAATCACACCAGTATATTTTGTAAAAATGGTTGGCAAAAGGGTGGGAAAGATTTGTTGCCTCCCTTGTCCCGAATGTGGGGTTGGATTTGGTCGGGACTGAGGAAAATGCCAACCATGTCCTAACAAGGCGGGAATATGACGGCAAGAATAGTCGAGAAGAAGGCGGGCCACCAACTATGAGACAGTCAGCAGAAAACAACTGCAATTAATTTCTACATTAGCCATTAATTTATTCATTATAGAGATTAAAACATCAATTGCAAATGACAGTTAAGATCGTCGGGCTTCACTCTGCATTTGTTTTGAACCCGACTCTATACCGACGTTTGAAATTTGGCATCAGCATTTGAATGGGCCGAATTCTGCTCTAATATTAAAATATGCTTATTACATTAAAACATTTTATCTCTTAATTTCATTCGTCTTTTTACAGAAATCTGTAGTGAAAAATATAAAAAATAGAAACCAAGCAAATTCAATGAAATTAACTAGATTTTTCAAGTTCTCGTTTCCATGTTGACAAAATTGGATTTAAAACTTTATTTCAACGAACATTTAATTTCGTTAATAGAGCCTTAATTTATAACATACATTTTGCTTTATGTGTTTTCTAAAGTGACACATTACATTTATTGTGAAATAAAAAAAATAATAATGTAGCGATGATCAAGTTGTTGAAGAATAAAAACTGCATATAAGAAAAAAAGGAAAGTATTCTTTATTTTTATTTGTATATGATAGTGAACAACGCGTAGGAACTCCATTCCAGACTGCCTGTTCATACAGATACCTTAAAAATAGCAGCAGTCTCACAACGTGGATGCATGGATGAGTGGACCAGAGCGTGGCTTGAACTTGCTCAAGCAAGACGTATTCACTTAGTGCTCCGTGTGTTGGATTTGTCTTCAGTGTTGTGTGGTGAGTCTATAGTTTTTGACTAATTAGAATACATAATGAACACAGTAATCGTTCGTGAAATCGCAGTGCGAATCAATCTCAGAGGTCTCACAAACAAAAATAATACTGTGGCTTTTCACAAAGCAATCGCGGAACAATGTAACTTGGAAGAAACTCAGTTAGAATCTATTGACTTTTGTAATAACAAGAAAATTTGCTTTATCAAATGTAAGTCTTTGGATATAGCAGAAGCATCAATAAGGACGTGCCAAGGAAAATTAGTCCATGATGACGGAGGTCTACTTCAAGAATTACCAGTGCAATTAGAAAGAAACAATTCATATCAGGCCGTTGCGTTTACTTTGCCACTTAAAATAAGTGACGATCAAGTAAAACAAATTTTTCTACACTATAGAGTTGTAACAGGTGTTTCGCAACTTTCGTTCTCCCAATCTCACCGCTTCAAAATATATAATGGTAAAAGAATAATAACATTTAGTAAATTACACAGGAAACTGCCGATTTTTGTGAACACATTAGGAATAAATATCCAGATATTTGTAAACTTTCATCATGAAATATGTGACGTGTGCAATGACTTAAGAGAAGCAAATCATCAGTGTGTGAATGTTAAGGGTAATACACTAAATCGAAAGGAAACCCCAATTTCCCTATCCTGTAAATCTTTCCCGAATTTGGTTGCTCCTCGACAAAAAAAGTGCTACAATTAATGAGGCTAGGATAACTGAATTCACCTTGAAAGAAGTGACGCAAGTGCCAAAGCAACGTGTAGTTGTTGCTTCTGGCATAAAAGAAGACAACACAAATAGAAACTTAATTAAGCCTGGGGCTTTAAATCCTCAGAACCAGAGTTTGCAGGGTGAAAGTCAAACATTTACTAGTGATATTCGTGTTTCAACTTCAAGAACGTGACTCATTTGATAAGTTTTCATCTATAGATTCATCCAGTGAAACAAGTGGGGCTGTGAAACAAACTGACGGAAACTTCTCCTCCATATCCGCCCCTTCTTCTAAAAGTGCAAAAAGAAAGAGAAGGAAAGCTTTGCTGCGTAATCAGAAAAAAGCACCCTTTTGCTTACTGAAGTGGAGCAGGGAAAGCCTGTTTCGAGATCAGAGTCATTACAGGCGTTAAAAGAAAGATTAATTCAATTTCAAATATCTAGCAGGGATAAGGAAAGTGACAAATTATAAGGGTGCAATAAATCGAGTAAATTAAAAGAAAAAAGTGGTGAGGAAATATAATTTCATTCTAATTGTGAGTGAGTGGCATATACAGGGTTGCCACAATGAAAATATTGAGAACAGGTAATTTAGTGCTTTTGATTGATATGATCTTAAAGGTTTTAACTTTTAACCTTTGTAATACACAGTTAACGCACAAACTACAAGTATTACAACAGTTTTTAAACTTCCATGACGTTCACGTAGCCTGATTGCAAGAGATTTCAGAGAAGGGATTAAAAATTACATAATTATAACGTACACTCTTCTCAAATATATATACAATATATATCGCTATTACAGTCAGAGGTGACTTAATCTTACGCGATGTGTATTTGCATCCTTCTGGGAAAATGATCACAGGTAAAATAAATTATTTTGCAATTTTATGAGCTTATTTACCCTCTGGGAATATTTTAAAGAAGAAAAGAGAAACGTTTGTCAGGGATGATATGTCTTTAGAACTTTAGAGACTCAGTCCTTTGCACACGATTGTATCCATGGGTGCAAATGCTACGCGTCGCGTGGAAGATTCTAGTAATGCGGATAACATTAGTCTAGTATTAATTAGATTAACGAAGATGTTTGATTTAATTCATGCTGGTCAAACCCTACATCCTAACGAATATATGCCAACCTATATACAGATGATTATCAGAATAATGGAAACACCTGAACGAAATGCAACTTACCAGATTAATATGGTGTCGGGCCACCTTTCGCCTTCAGAACAGCCTTGATGCGACGTGGGATGGAGGCATAGAAGTCGTGAATGGTAGCAAGTGGAATATTACACCATTCCTCGTGCAGGGCATCGGCCAGTTCTGTGAGAGAGGATGGAGGTGGAAATCGTCGCCGGAGTCGTGTTTCCAAGATGGACCACAGATGTTAAATTATGTTGAGATCTGGGGATTGGGCGGGTCAGGGGAGAGAACTTCATCCCGATGTTCCTCAAACCACGCTGCAACAACTCCAGCTGTGTGAATGGGTGCATTATCATCCTGGAATATGGCGTCATTGTCCGGGAACAACATCCGGACCATAGGATGCAAGTGGTCTCCTAAAATTGCGACATAATCGTTGGCAGTGATGCGTCCGCGAAGTGTGACCACAGGACCCAATGAAAACCATGATATTGCGGCCCACAGCATCACCGTGCCGCCGCCATGTTTCACAGTTGGGCGGAGACACTGCAGATCATACGCTTCTTTGGGCGTTCTCCACACATAAACACGGCCCGTGGTTTGGAATAGGGTGAATGGTGACTCATCCGACCATACCACACGTTTCCAGTCGTCAACGGTCCAAGTTGCATGGTCGCGGCACCATTTGCGGCGTGCTAAAGCGTTCTGGTCCCTGATGAGAGGTTTGGCCCGTGCAACACGACCCCGTAAGTTCATGTCATGTAATTCGCGGCGGACTGTGATTGTCGAAACAGGTTGGGGGAGGTGCTGATTGAGTTCCTCCGTCACTTGCGCCGCAGTGGCACGACGGTTCCGCGTGACAATGCGCTTTAATACCCGGCGTGCCCTGTCACTGATGCTTTTCTTCCGCCCACTGTTCCGCTTCCCCGATGTGGTTTTCCCGTGTGTTGTGTAGGCCGTCATCACCTTCCACACTGTCCCTGGCGACACACCTAACACACTAGCCACTGCCGTCACACTCACTCCACATAACCGTGCACCAACAATTTGCCCTCTTTGAAACTCTGAGAGGTCTCCCATTTTACACTACCTCCGTCTGCTACAGCCACTGCACACTCCTGTTCCACGACGCCTGACGTAGTATGGAGACCGACCTAACACACCACCACCAGCAGTCCGGCGCTGCGGTCGCCACGACACCACTGCCAACCCATACATCTGACGTGTTGCCAACTACAGGTGTTTCCATTATTCTGATAAGCATCTGTATATAGTACAGGAAGTTCCCGTATAGACCATATATATATACCTAAAACCTTACAAGGTGAATTAGAAAGAGTTAACGTTTACCCTATGGCCTTATCCGATCACAATGCAGTACTAATGGTAATTGAACATGGGACACATACTCACTTACGAAGAGATTATGTGTGGTACCAAAATTCATCTATTATTACTGAACCAGAGTTTGTAAATTCAATTCAAACACTAATGCAAGAAGAAGTCAAGAAAACCCTGTATAAAACTAATCCGACATTGTGGTGGGACAGGTTGAAGCGTAAATTTAGTTATATTTCTAAAACTTATGCTAAAGAAAAAACTTCAAAACACAAACAATTTGGTAGAATATTATTATAAAATTTTAAATGAATATAATGCGCAATTAGCTAAAGAGAAAAGGTTCTAGTTCGTATGAAGAGAATAAAAGACATTCTTTGTAATTTACACAAACAATTATGTATAGGCACTGTTGTACAAAGTCGCCTTCCTCAAATAGGGATTCTAGAAACCCCAAAGAATTTACATATTCAAAATGAAATAAAAAATGGAGATAAAAAAATCATTAATACGTATATAGATACGCTTGGTAACTTATACGAGGGGGAAACAATATATTCAGCTGTATATAATAATTATTGGAGTTTATTTAACTCCCATAAACATAATGATAGTAAATATAATTTTGACACATGTCTGCCCAAAATTTCCGAGCAATCAAGGAATACTCGATGTTCAAATTACAGAACAAGAAATAAAAAGTGCTATCGAAGTCTCAAAGTAACATCGTCGGGAGGTCCTGACGGGCTCTCACCGTTAACGTATAGCAAATTTGAACAAGAATTGCTTCCAGTTTTAAAAACGGTGTTCAATGATATATGGAATAACTGTATATGTCAAGATAAATTTTGTTATATGCGAGGTGTATTGGTTAGTAAACATCAAACGAATAGTCACGCCAATAAATATAGATTAATTTCTTTACTGAATTGCGATTTAAAAATATTGTATAAAATGTTGGCAACTCACATTATTCCGGAAATAATGTGAGATGCCCAGGGAGGAATTGCAGGTAGAATGGATGCTACTACCATGCTTCTACAAATAAGAGAATATAACCGATGTGCACAAAGTTGTAAAGGTCCATATACATTAATGACTGCTGATATGGAAAATGTATTTGAAAGAATCAATAGTAACTTTTTACGAGCTACTTTAAGACACTTTAATTTCCCTACCAAATTCCTAAATGTATTGACATTATTACAAAGACTTAGGAAAATGCCAATACATATAAATAGGAGACATTAAAATCCTTTCGCAATGACAAGTGGATTTGAGCAAGGAAATCCTAATTATAGTATCTTATTTAGCTTCTGTATGACACCCTTACTCGCACAAATCGAAGCAAATATTTCAAGTTTGCACTTACAGCAAATAAATTTTAAAAGTGCAGTGTACATTGATGACGTTAGTGAAGTTACTACTTCACGGCAGGAAGTAATAAATACAATCAAAGTAGTAGAATTCTACGGAAAATGTTCAGGTATACAAATGAATACGAAAAAGCAAAAATAATGGTACTGAAGCAAGAACATGAAAAAAATTATGAGGGAGAAGGTAATCTAGTAGATCATGTTAAAATATTAGGGATTGACTTTTATAGACACTGTACGGACACATTAAAAGTAAATGAACGCAGACTGTTGGGAGCTACTGTACACGAATTAACGAAGCATCAAAATTGTTTTGAATCTTTAATATCTCGAGTGCGCTTTGTAAACTGCTTCATAGTAAGTAAATTGATATATTTGCTTCAACTTTTCCCTCTCTCTAATAAAACATTGCGCAATTAAATAAATTCATATAATACTTTATTTGGCGAGGACATGTACTGAAGGTGGCCGTGTCTACTCTATATCTCCCCACGTCTCAAGGTGGGCTGAACTTAAAACATATAAAGTTGCAAGGCGTCGCGTTACGATTACATCGTACCATAGCAATGCTAGGTACCTTGCGACCCTCCCTGGCAAAATGCGTATATCGGTCACTAATGGATGAAATATCCATTACTTTACCGATAAACATACAGCATTGGTATCCATGGAAAAAGATTCCATATTTATCAGATATCTTTTTAATACTCACATATGCACTAATTGACCAAATTCATATTGTAGACATGAATGTACGGCAACTGTACCAATTTCTAATGGAACAAAGACATTATAACACATCTCAATTTGCAACTCAGTATCCCCAAATTCAATGGGAAATTTGTATGGAAAAATTTAACAGATTTAATTAGAGATCCAAGGTTACATAATACATATTTTCAATCAATATATAATATAGTCAGCTGTAAAGGGATACTGTATAAAAAAGGAATAAATGACGATACAACATGTAACTAGTGTAAAAAAATGGACACTAGTATCATAGATTCATAGAAAGTATCATAGATTAACTCAATGTGTGAACTTAGATAGTATATGGAACAAAATATATCCAAATTATAGAACGTATTAGGAGAGAAATATATAAACATAAAAATTATACAAATTTTGTTATATATCCAGAGTTCAAATATTTTTCTCCGTCTCGTCTCAAATTTCTAACATGGTTTATAGCACAAACACTACAAATGCTCTTAACAGGACGGCAACAAATCACCGTAGAGGAATATGTGTATCAAATACAGGCTAGGTTCCTTTCAATACCTGCAAATGTAAGAGTAAAATTGTATGCACACTACATAAAATAATTATAAATATACTGTAGTATAATCCGAAGTAGTGGTTACGAATTTCCCTTAAAATTTGAACTCAGAAAATAAGGTAATATTGTAAATGCAAGAGGTCTATGTGGTAGAAAAATATATAAATTTGTAGTTAGTTTCCATTGAATGTATAATTGAAATTGAATTTGCACAATTCAATAACAGAAGAAATGTCATAAAATGCACTTTGTTTCAAGCTTAAAGCACTGTATAATGTTTTTGTAGCAATAACTATTTATAAAATAGAAAGTGGATAAAACGACGAGCTTCCAACAAGAAGTGCAGAACGTTCCTGTGTTCGAACCCCACAGCAGGCACTGGGCTTATTTACTGTTAGAAAATTGATATCGTAAATCATGATGAGACCAACGGATAAAATGAAACTAACTGTGTGAATACCAATAGACAGCATTCATACTTTTGTTTTGACCAACTAAACAAGTTTTTATAACCATATGCAGTCTTAGCTGTGCCGATGGCGGCAAACGAATGGTGCCCGACTGTGACTGTAGGGAAATGGTCTGGGTTTTGGCGGGAAATGATCGTGCCAACGCCGGCCAAAATGCGAATCTTTATGGAAAGATTTGCTGCCTTTGGTGTTGTCGGCCCGACGATCGGGAACCGTGTGCGGCTCGACCCTGACCGGCGTCGGCCCAGAGGAGCACCGACCCACATTTCTCCATTGAGCAGGTTCATTAAAACAGTAAAGCACTGATGGTGATTTCGGCAGCCATCACAAAGGGGCACGCGTGCCGCTAATGGGAGGGCTACGACAGTATATAGATAAAAGAAGTTGGTTTGGCTTGGTGGCAAAGAAATCCCCAATATCCCCCACCCTTAGTTTAGCCCGTACAATCAGAGACGGCGACAAGAAAACAAGCCGTTTCACATATGCCTACAACTCTACAGTAGTTTCTGAAAACGATGATAGACAAGGGGGTACGCGCTCTTTTCTCAAGGAAATACATGTAGTTGAAAATGTAGCAAAGGTCAGCCGTCATTGGTCTATTCCTCAGACCTGCGCCTGCTCCTCATGAAAATCCTGGATCCACCCTAGTTTTCATCAGTGTACAGCACCCGTGCATTACGTAGGGTCTAATATTTACTACTTTCTTGGACGTTAAGATATTTGTACCATATTTATTTTGGCGCCCCTGTAACTCTTCGCCCTGTGCGGAGGCACCGCTCGGACCGCCCTAAGGCCGGCCCTGCATAAGCGTGAAGCTCAATACTTCTGAGGAAGGTTCACGTATTTTCAGGCCGATCGCTAGCGCCGCGTAGTGGTACTTGACGTTAGCCAGAGACGCAAACTAGTACACTGTTCCGCCCACTTCGGGAAAATTACTGAAGCTTGCCGAGCGAGTAGTCGTCGAAGCCAAGGAGAGGAAGAAAACACATAATACTCTCCTTGCGTCGAAGCGGCATTTTAAAAAAAATGTTATTCAAATGAAATAGAATCCTATAGCCTTATGATATTTAATAATACAGTATGTTGATAATACATTTGAAATGAACTAAGACTGAATACCACCGGCATTTTTTTAACCTCTTAGGCATAAAGAAACTGCTGTCTGGGTTTACTGCTTGGCGGGCTGAGGGCTCCTTTTCCTATATTGTAGAGGGAGAACAGTCGTTCGTTGCTTAGTTCGTTGTGCTGTTTGTTTTATTTTTAGTGGATTCGGAGCTTTAATTTCTGTTCGTGCGTGGTTTTGTGATCGTATTTATAGAGGGTTGATGTGTGAGTAAAGTCCGTCAAAATGAACGAAATTAAACAGCATGTACGCTCAGAGTGTAGTAAGAGACCATAACAAATTACTTAGGCGTCATGTTTCGAAAGCACATCCGAATAAATTAAACGAAATCGCGCCAGAAATCATTTGCTTATCCATGCCCAAATTCTGATAAACAATTCAATCACCTGCGAAATTTCAGATATCACGAACGCAAGTTTCATGCAGAACAACCAATTAAGAAACATCACCTTAAATGTGTTCTATGCACTTTTGTAACGGACGGGGAAAACAATTTGCACGAACAGTTTGCGCTAAAACATGCTCTTCCAGTGGAATCAGAAGAAAAGCAGTTACCATCAATGTAAAGTTTCATGGAGTGGAAGCAAGAAATTGAAAAGGAGACGCTCACAAGGTACGTAATAAAACGGGTTTCACATTTTGCTTCTGATAATACTAAGAGACATTATTACAAGTGTCACCGCTCAGGGGATTTTGTGTCACAAAGCAAAGATACAGGCATTTAAAATGCAGGGAATAACAAGATTAATGAAGTCTGTCCCGCACGTATTCGAGTGATAGAAGACGAAAATGGAACATGTAAAGTTGAATACATACTTACTCACATGGGTAATCAAAATGATCTAAGCCATCTTGGTTTAACACTATTGGAAAGGAGTACATTAGCAGTGGACATTGCTAATTAAATTCCTTTCAAACAATTCTGGACAAAGTGAGACTCAATAACAGAATCAAAACTCGAAAGAATTCACCTGTTCACAAAGCAGGATCTATAAAACATAGAGTGTGGATATAACCTATGCTCATAATCTGTTAATCACTAATAGGACGGAACAAGTGTCGAGGCTTGGGTGAATGAGGGGAAAGCCAGTGACAGTCCTTGTGTATTATTTTATAAGCCTCAGGGGGTTGTCAGTGAAGACCGTTCAGTTCTTAAAAAGATGATTTTGTGTTAATTATCATGAACAATGCCCAGGTTGAAATATTAAAAAATGCGGTAATGATTGCGTGTGTATTGACGGTACTTTTGCTGTAAATAGCTATGACTTTGAATTAATTACACTTCTAGTGTTATACGATATGAGACAGGGCTTTCCTTGTGCTTTCCTCACAGGAAGTACTTTCTCTGATTTCCAGCGCATTAAGAACGAGAGTGGTTTAATTTCCCCGAAAGTTTTTATGTCCGATTTAGCAGAGTCTTTCTATAATGCCTGGATTTATATCATGGAAGCTGCAACAATGAGACGCTATTGCACATGGCATGTGGATAGCGCATGGAGGAAGAATATCATGTCTAAAGTGATCCTGAAACAACTAAATTTTGCGCATATTTTCTACAAAATTACTCCGCGAATGCAAGATTTTGGGCTTATTGTTACCGCGTTAACAGTGGTCTCAATACAAATATGCATATTGAAAGAATACACAATACAATAAAATACATTTATCTTCACAGGAAACGCGTAAAACGTCTTGACAAGGCAATTCATGCGTTTATGTCTTTCCTAAAAGGCAAACTTTTCGATAGACTAATTGTTCTCCATAAAGGAAAAATTGACAAGCAAGCTAAAGGTCATTTGAAAGAGACATAAGTCTAGTTTTGAGCTTAATCAAGACTTGGTAGTAAAGGAAGAAAAGGGCTGGAGAATACCATCATAATCTGATGTTAAAGAACTTTATTTCGTTCGAGAAAATTATCTACTGTGCAATTGTAAACTAGTTTGTACAGAGTGTATACACAAATATTCATGCGTGGATTCAAGCATTAAATGGAATATGCGCAAACATATTCATTGCATTTGTCTACTTATTGAACAACCAAATCTTGAACAAGAAGACTCCGATAGCGAAAGTTTGCGTGTGAATGTGGATGTGGACTGTGAAACAACAGGAATATTGGAGCAAGTATCTAAAAACAAAAGTCTGACACTTCCTTAATAAGCCAAAAAACAAATGGTTGAAGAACGCTTCAGAAATGTTCTTCATAACATCAATACATCAGAAGAGGTGCAACTTTTGAATAACGCAATAGCATCTTTTGAAGCGACGTTGGAACCAATGCACTCCCATAAAGCTTCCAAATTACTTTCGAAATCCACGACAGCGAAGAGAAACAGAGAAAACTCTTTTCAACCATGAAGAAGAAAGTTACGCATAAGCAAGGATAAGATACCATGAAGAAATAGCTTGCCGTGATTACAAAACCAAGTTCAAGTGGAGTACAAGGATATTGCAGTATCCTTACTGTTACACCATGCGTGAAACAAGTGAACCGGTGAAGAGTACATTGCAATGTAATGCTCTTTGATGCGTGCGCGTGTGTGTGTGTTTTGCTTCAAATTTGCGTTTTAAAACTGAGCCCAAAAGGTGCTGTAGTGCTGGTGTCACAAAACGTTAGCCGAGATGGCATCCATGGAGGAATTACAATAGAAGCAGATCCTCAAACTTACCCCTACTTCGAAAATAAATTGAAGCTGAAAATGGCCGCCACCCCTATGGCGGTTGTATGTATCACGGTCCGCCATATTGCATATGGAATAAAACTGAAGTATTGCATTCACAGACATGCAAATAATCATATAATTCTTTGTGATTTTTAAAATGGTAATGAGTTGTGTCGCTTTTGGATGCATAAACAGGTTCAAAAAGAAGGGTGGTTCAAATGTCACATTTCACAGAGGAGTGTTAGAGAAAACTTCTGTAGAAATATAAAATGTTGATATAAACTGATGGCGTGGAGACAATTAAAAGTGCTTTTCCATGCTTTTCATTACGCCGTAAATATGTTAATTCGAGAATTTAAAGAGAAGGATTACTGTTCTATTTTTTCTCATATATTTAAATTAATAACAAGAAAACTGACTAAAGGAAATGTCAGTAGTATTCATTTTATTTCATGCACTTTGGGGAATTGTTTTTCGCTATGCAGCTTTCGATGTTCACTGGAAGTTTTGGTTACTCTTTATGTTGAGCTGTACAATACTTTATAAGCACTGACAAATTATCTGTGTATGTTTGTATTCTTAAACCATAATACCAAACCTTCACGTGTAAATTAAATGTGATTACAATTCAATAATGTGATTTATAGGGTGACCGTATCAATGTTTGACCAAATAAGGAAAATTTCAAGTCTAAGCAAGAACTGATGTTTATATAATAGAAGAAATATACGGAAAAAACTCTGAGACTATGCAGAATAAGTCAAAGAAAAAGCAGTTCGCATTTATTTCATTTAACACAACAGACAAATATATTGCTGAAGGTGTAGTTGCACCAGTTGTAGTATCCCGTTGTGAACTATACGGTTGTTGCAGTGCAGATAATTGATTCTGTTTACTGTAGGTTTTTCCTTGAACAACGAAGGAATGCAATAATTAATTATTTCACTGTACTTCCTACTCGATGTGCATGGATATCTTGTATTACTTACATTTCTGTCTTCTTATTGTGCGCTCTGCTCTCTTCCAGATGCCCTTTACACTTTTTATTTGATTTTTGGGGGGTACTGTATTTCCTGATTCCACAGCACTTGGGGACTACGCAATTAAACCTTATGGACGTATAAAAACGTACTATGCTTACTACTATATCCAATATAAATTATTATTACTGTTTGTCTCCCTTATTAGTCAACCACTGGCGACTGGTCCATTACTGGTACGGTCGCCATGTAGCTTGGCATGTCATAAACCAGGTGAATGAGAGACTAAATTGTAACAAATCTTTTCGGAATGAATACTGGAACATATTTAACACTTTGCGCTTTCTGAATCTTAGAAGCACTGTTATAAACATATGTATCCATTATGTTAGTATGTTTACATGGTTCAAAGGGTAAATTGTAATTTATGACAGTCAAGAAATGTAAAAATTACAGCTATGGAGCTATTTAAATTCCCTTGCGGTTTGGAGACACATGGAGTATGTTAAACGTCTAATACTAAATATAAAGTGACTAACCCGTTTTCGTTAGTTCGATATTATGTATAATATAATCTTTATGCTTTTGATACTTAAAATATCTAATAGCATGACAAAAGCTAATTGATACAAAATACCTAGTATACTCAGAAAACGCTTCTGAGTTCTTATTTTTACACTCGTGTTCTGAGTCATTCTCCTGATAACAAAGCCTGTTTTACATCAACATGCGGTATACATTCACTGGGAGGAAGTCTTGATATTATATTTATTCATTGTCCTGTTCCTGTAGGAAAGCTTTAAATTGAAAAATTTTCCCATCGCTAGGTCAATGGTAGTTTGAGAATCAGTGTTTAAACTAAATGCAACCTTGTACATTTTTTGTTAGAAATTTGGGTAGGATGTGAACCAAACCCTAATGTGAAATATCACAGTGTCATTAGTCTTGTGACTAACGAGTATGGAAACACCTCAGTTGGATGCTCGATCGCGGGGATGTAGCTTTCCTCCCGCCTCATCAGTTCGAATTTAATTGCCATAACTGCATATAATTGCGTATCTGTGTACTTATTTGTCTTTATCGTTATATAATCATTATCAACAGGATTGTGTATGATTAATATAAATTAGTGTTATGGTTACCTCGTACCTATGTCACACATTCATTGCATTGAACGCAATGCACTTATCCATGCACTGCGAAGGTCATTGCGAGCGGCCATTAAGGATTGCTCGGTGCACATACTTAAGAGGCTATCCACGTTTCGATAAAGTCGATATTGCACGGGAGGAAATTCATGCAGACACAAAATAATGCCGAGTAAGCGAAGGTGGGTTAATTAAACCCAGATTATGTCTCATGGATTGCATCTTGCTATTGCCTTATCGAACACATTCTAATTCCCGCCCTTCTGCTACCGTAAAGAGTTCATTGGTCTTTCTGCTTTATTCTCTATTAATTCGAGACGGCAATGCTTACAGTTTTCAATATTAACGAATTCCAATAATTTTACCTATTAGTTTACCTCTCTACGGAATTCAATCTGGAATTAATAACTAATTTATCAAAGTTAAAGTGTAGGCATTTTTTTTCTGG
>JAGDQP010024994.1:0-27342 GCA_022664845.1 Lepisma saccharinum
GTGCAAAAATCATTGCTGTATCTGTAACGGTTCCTGAGTTATGACTGATTTCTTGTATTTTCATTGGTGTCATTTTCGGGGCGCGACGCCATCTTGGAATGTGAATATCACTGCCCCCATTGGATATTTTTTTGAACGATATTGCTCATGGTCACCTTACAACTTTTTCGTGATTTTGCCCTATTTGAGATGAAAAGGCCCTAAGGCCTTTGAGAAGATAATCTAATTTGGAAATCGAGTTGTACATGAAAACCTCGTTTCAAACCGCAGTATACAGAAAGTCTCCAAAGTTTACAACAGACTGGTCATTATGACCGGACGGTCGTAGCTCAGTTGGTAGTGATAACTTAGCATTGTGGAGGTCCTGGATTCGATACAATCGGCCAACCATCCTATGTTTTTCCAAGTTGTTTCCCCATTCACACCCGAAAATTGCTGGGAAGATACCTTCAACTTAGTAGACCCTGGTCGACTAAAGGCCATAACTTCCGTGAGCATTGATTATTAATGAGTCCTTCTCACAAGACATTTTTCCAGATATACTGAAAACAACACTTGTCAAGCCGCTTCTGAAAACAGAGCGAGCCTTCAAGTAATCTTTCAAATTACAGGCCTATTTCTTTCTTCCAAGTTTTCTAAAATTCTGGAGTCACTTATGAGTAAAAGAATACTCTCATATTTAAAAACTAATAACATTATATCAACTTTTCAGCATGGTTTCCTGAAAGGTAAATCTACCCAAACTTCCTTAGCTGAATTCATAGAGGTGCTTACTACTGGTCTGGATAGTAAAGTTTATCCCTTTGCAATCTTCTGTGATCTAAGTAAGGCCTTTGACTGTGTTGATCACTCATTATTACTAAGAAAGCTTGAGCAATATTTTAGTAAAAGATACTTCTAATGAAAGGTTTAAGTCGTATCGTAAAAATAATCTCAAATAGTAGAAGTTGCTTATACTAGGAAATTAACTTACTGCAAAGCTACTTCGAGGCCCAGACCGACGGAAATTGGTGTTCCACAAGGTTCAGTCTTGGAGCCACTACTTTTTCTGATTTATATCAGTGATCTCCCTTTCAGTATATCAGAAGGTAAACTAGTTCTGTATGATACCAATATCATAATCAAAGATGATGATATAAAACAATTGCAAGAGAAAATCAACGCTACTGCCTTTCAGCTTGAACAATGGTTTTATCACAACAATTTGCTTCTCAATACAGCAAAAACAAAATGTCTTTATTTTCATTTATCTTCAACTCCTACACCTTATTCGCAATTAATCATAAATGACCACGGAGTGTGTTGAATCAATTAAATTTCTTGGCATGCAAGTGGTTGAGAAGCTTTCTTGGTGCAAACACATTACCGCACTGTGCGCTAAACTTTCAACCTCTGTTTTCATTATCCGATCTTTGGTTATGATTTTGGATAACAAACTAATCTTTCTCAGAGTATGCCATATTCCACTCTCAAATAAAATTTGGTATTGGTTTTTGGGGCTCTTCTCATAACTTAGTAAGAATTTTTAGAGTTCAAAAAAAAGTTATTAGAATTATAAGCAACGCTCCATTTCATTTCGTAGCAGTTTCAGGAAGCTATTCCCAAAGTTTAAATGTACTTACACTTCCTTGCATTTATATATATATATATATATGAGGTTTTAAATTTCGTTGAAAATAATTTGCATAGATATAAAAAGAACTCGGATTTACACCAATACGTTACTCGCAATAGATATAATTCACAGTTACTTTTACAGAGAACATCTCTTTTTGGTAAATCTCATTTTTATGTTGGTATAATGTTGTATAACAAACTGCCTGCTAGCATAAGAAATATAAGTAGTCATACACAGTTTAGGAGTGCTGTTAAAACCTTTTGTCCAAAGGTTGCTACTATTCCGTAGAAGAATATGTAAACAGTAACAAAGATTAATTCTACATGTATATAATTAGTTCCTGTGTATGGTATGTTTATATAGTAATATGTCATTTTTTGTTGTATTTAATATAACTACCTTGGCAGTAATTCTAATTTGTATTTTAATATACATGTTGACATGTTCTATACCATTTTTACAATTTTTGTAATATGTATGGTGAAAAGAACGCAATAAATCTTATCTTATCTTAAATTCTAAGTTCAATCTGGTAATTCGAACACGTCAACAGGTAACGTGTGGAAAAACTTCCTTCGAGCTTACAAACACTGATCCTTCCCTCAGGATTTGGACACTGAAATTAAATACATTTTTAGATTTAGAAAATTGCTATATTTATAATCAGCAAGGAAGATCCCGTAGCGCTGAACCATTAACTTTCAACAAACCACAAAATCAAAATCACAAGCAAAAAGATTTTAAATACACATGCCCAATATTCCTTCTCTAACGCCTCAAATAAGGTCTTGCCTAAACATGACATTACTCATCCTTTGTGTGCACACCCATAGAAAAATCATTCACAGGTTACAAAAGTTACATCGCAGACAGTAAGCAAAAATCAGGAGTGTACGAAGTAAATTGCAATTATGGGAAGAAATACATAGGTATCAATAGACATAAATGAGACGCCAAGTTAGACAACCCTGTGTCGGATCTGAATCAATTGCGATCTGAGTATCATCAGATAGCCTCGGATAACCTTCCTAGTATAGTAATTCGTAACAGAGCTTCAACTTTCATCAAGCCAGAATAAAATACAGGTTTAGGAAATCTACCTGTATCAACTTACGAAAATAATTTTAAGAAAGACTATTGTCAAAGCTTTTAATATATTTATTCACACATACTTGGCAGCGGTGGCTCAGTGGTACAGCGCTCACCCGTGGTGCGTGGGGTCGTCGGTTCGATCCCTGCTAATGCCATGTGGGCTTTGTCTGGGTTTTCTCGGGGTGCTCCCGTTTCCTTCCACTTTCTTCATTCCATCAATTCACCCCATCATCCATTCGGCCTGAGCCAAAGTTGCCTAAAGGCCTTTACGTATATTCAAATTCATATATACTTATTCATTACATTATTCCACAGTCCACGTTGATTTGGACGAATATGTACATAAAATAAAACTAGTAATGTTCACGCACATGTTGATCGACTTGTTTACACACGTTTAGTTCAGTTCCTTATGTTCTGACCACAATTGATGTAAGTTGAATTTATTTTAAGGCCATTAGGCATTTGAGGCTCAGGGTAGGATGAGGTTGGGAGAGGATGTTGGAAGGCCAGGGCTTAGTTTGAAGGTACCATTCCAACATTTGCCTGGTGTGGCTGAGGAAAACTCTGTCAGGATGGACAGATGCTGGGATATATCCCAGGATCACCCGAAAATTTAAGCCAATGCTCTATCACTGAGCCACGGCAGCTCGGAAGTATATTAAAGTTCGTAAACATGGCGATGTAGAATTAAAACACCTTACTCAACTTTTTCTTTTAATATACTTGTACTCTGTCACACATTATTTACGTTTTGAAATTCATGTATCCTTACAAGAAGCACATTTCAACACAATAAATCGTCGTTCGCCTGAGGAAGGCGAAAAGCGCTTAGCAAATGCATTGTCACCATTATAAAGAGAACCTCAAGGATAATAGTTTCAAGGTTCGTATTGGTAAAATTACTTACATTCTAAACATCTCACGTGATTAATCTACAGCTAATTCCTTCATGATTAGTATTTACAAAACAAATATTGACATACAAGCTATCAATTTTCATTTTTTTTTCTCGATAGTTCCTATCTTTGACTTGCGGACCTGGCAACATGCCAATACATTATTTGACCCTGAATTAACATTATTTTCAGAAGGGCATATTTTTAGATGTTTGTTCTTATCTGTTCACTTCATTATGTTTTCTTTTTTCTGCTTCCGGTGTGTCAAATATTTATTTAGGCCTTTGTCTTCCTCCCTGAGAAAGAAACTCGTTTAAAAGAAATCGATAGTAGTGTTTCTTCTACGTACATAAGAGTTTCTGGTAACGCTGCGTAAGTGAATTATTTTGCTATTAGTCATAAAGATTTATTTACCTCTTTCCTGATGATTATCGTATTTTTCGTGTGAGCTTCCTTTTATTTGGTGTTCTCAATATCTTTTCGCTTCTGTTGTGTGATCAGTCCCTCCCTCCTCCACATTATGCTTTGTGTAAATTATTCTGTTTAGCATGTTTCAGAAAATTTGTTGTATACTTAAGTCTTGGAAATGTTCACTGTGAATCATTCGCTAAGAATTTTTCTCCATATTTTTCAGGTAATTCAACATCAGCCTGTGAAATATGAAATCTTTCCCCTCTCTCCGTTATCAACGCACAGACTAAGTAAGTACAGTATATAATGATAGAAAACTATTTACGTAATTATCGATCTTTTTTCTCCAAAATCTTTACATACTTTGAAATCGTTGATTTGAGTTACTTACGCTGTTTGTAATTAATAGTTCCAATAAAAGTGGTATTCAGTCTAAGTGGCAACTATTTTATGTGATATTGTGTTGAAGGTCGTAATAACACATGTGAAAGTTCTATGTAACTAAGGTTAAAACCTGAAAGACTCCTTACTAAAGCCTATCACTACGTAGAGAAGCAAATGTGGTCTTTCATCTTCTCGAGTTTATTCTTGTAAGTACCGACTTATAAGTAAGCGCCTAAAGTGAGCATGCAAATAGACCCGAAATTTTCCAAAGTTCTCAATCGCATAACTGGAAAAATATCACTTCCAGTTAACGAACATTACCAAATCCCGAGGCTAGAAAATTAGAACCTTAAGTAGTGCATGTAAGTTAGGAACTTAGAGTAATGGAGTAAACTAGCATTAAATAGTATTTTAAAAGTATCTAATAATTACTACTAAAAACATCGAGATACTCAAAAACAAAGAAAGATACCAGTATCACGATACTGCTCAGCTATGTGAATGAGGAACCTGCCATCTGTTACAAAGAAAAATTCATCTTCGATTTCAATATTCCGTTCAGGTACGCGATCGCATAGATTGTACTTTGAAGATTTTTTGTTCCTCATGAGACCACTGCTGTCGAATAAAGACATAGGCACATTTGCCAGTTCATACTTGAAGCAATCTTTCATATCATCTCGTGAATTAACATGTGCACACAATTCTTTGAAATAACTCAGTTGTATCAACTTCAATGATGTCTTTGTCAACTCTTAACAGTATTGATGCTGTATACATTGTTTTTGCCATGATGAACCGCTTAAGTTTGAAGGAGCCAAAAACATTCATGTTATAAATTCTTACGGTTTGAAGAGATAATTCACCAACTGACACAGCTCGGTAGCAGTTTACATCCTCAGAAGCAACTATTCCAGATGCCAATGAGTTCTTCCTTGTCTATAAACGAAGAGTGTTGCTGTAGCCACAGTTCATTTTTTTAAAGAGTTCGCTCATCGACTTCACTTCACATATATTCGTGTGGCTGCTGGCAAACCACAAATCCATGTATTCAAGACACTGTCAGTAAAGCCTCTTCCATGTGAAACACCCCTAATGCTTTTCATGTTTTTCATTAGAGTTTGTTCAATGACCATGTCGGTCCAAACTCCACACCAGCGTTTATCAGAGCGTATTGATGTGAAATAGCTTTCCACAGTGAATTTATGGTACTCCTCCGGTTTCATGGTGTTTTTCAGGTTTTCCATCTCCTGCAGGTATAACTGGCAGATCCTGGCATATGGGAAGTGTCCTGCTTCATGTAAGATAGGAAACATAGCCCTCACACACCTTAGGTGAAGTTCCAAATTTCCCATCCGTTCTACCAGAATGAAATGCAAGGCCAGCTCAAAAAGCTCACAATACTGAATCCATAACTGTTAAGTTTTTCTCGTTGTTTAATACGACCAATGGTGTCAAGAAGCTGAATTTTAAGTGTATCTACTACTTGGTCACAGGAATTCAAGTTCTAGGAAGAAAAAGAAGCAGTAAATGTAAAATGAGCTTCAGCACAGGCTCCCTCTAACTTAAACGTGGCAAAATCAAATGCTTCCATATTTTCGCCTTTTTCCGGCGTCTGTTACAGAAAAACGGTACTTCGTTCACAAAACATGCGTAGAACCTTTTTTGGGGAGTATTTTATGAGGAACATTTTTTGTAATAAAGGTTGTTGTCGAAAATCGAGTGGTTTTGCGTCAAAATGAAATAAACTAAAAAAATGCCAAGAAGAGCGTTTTGGGAGGTGAGAGAGGGGCGCGCACCTTCTAGGGAAGGGAACTTTTTTGTTTCCAACTACTCGATCTCAACGAGTATTATAGCAAAGTATCAAAACTTAATAAACTATTTCCCTTATTTTTCCTAATTTGACTGTACTAAACTTAGATGCCTTCACACACAAACACAATTAACGGAGGAGATTTAAACTGGTCAGTTGTATGATGCATTAGAGTGGCACCTGGAATGATATGAATATGGCGAGGCAAGTAATGACATTGTACTTATAAATTCCTGTAATAAATTGTAGATACATTAAAGAAATGAAATCGGGAATCTTAATAACTCCAATGAAAAAAAGAAAGAAACCAAGTCTGACTCTTGGTCACCAACACTACGTTTATGCTCTTAACTTTGGAGCAGCAAGCCTTCCGAATAGTAATGGCACTAATCGGTATGATCCTACTAATCCTACGATCAATTTCACGGAGTCACGAATCCACACTACGTTGCTTCCTTATGCAGATTAACTAGTATTAATAACAGATAATTTTAAAGTGCAGTTATTTATAAAGAAATGCATGTCATTTCGTCTACTCACTTGTTCCATTTGTACTTTTTGTTTTCAGATATAGTGAAACGAAAAGTGTTGGTGCTCGACTTAGATGAGACACTTATACATTCTCACCATGATGGAGTTGTTCGCCAGACCGTGAAACCAGGAACGCCACCAGATTTTGTTCTTAAAGTTACGATAGACAGACATCCTGTGAGGTTTTTTGTTCATAAAAGGCCTCATGTTGATTTCTTCTTAGATATTGTAAGTGACACTTGTATTCATTATTTTTTATTCGATGTTTACACATTTTTGTGTTTATATTTAATTCATTGTAAATTCTTGCCACATTTTGAATTAAGTTTAAAATGTAAAAAGAAAGTTGTTTTCTTTATTCAAGATTGACAGGAGGTCATATTGTTATAATTAAAAATGTAATTAAATCGTTCGAACATTAACCTTTACTTTGATGTTACGTAAATGCATTTTTCTTATTTCAAGATTCAGCATTCCTAGATTTCTAGCAGTATTGAAATTAGCTTCTTTCTATGTAGATTTGTTTGTGACACCAGTTGTGGAAGTAGAATCTCCTATATGTCTGTAATGGTTTACGCTGATTTACGGCGTTTTTATTATTGTTTGGGATTCATTTCCATTTTTCTGACATTTAGAAATACTGAGTTTTTAGCTTGGAAGTATTGAGAAAATTGAAAGCAGTAAATGTGTGCTATTGAACAACAAAATTTAACAGATTTGGAATTTACACCACAGATTATAACTACTTGTTAGGAACAATATAATATACAAGATCCTGTCAAGAAATACCGTATTCTCCGGGAGCTCTATATTTGAAACCATTGGCTCAACATTATGTTACGCAGGTAGGCCTTCAAGATGCCGAACAGATTAAAACTACACGCAGCCATATTTTATCACATGTAACAACAACTTTAAAGGAATCGAAAATCACCACTGAAACGTTCCAGATCATCAGACAGGGTTCCATGGTTCCCATCAATACTTTCGTCAGCAGCCATAGGAAACTACCGAGCACAAATTGTCCTGTGATTCAATGCAATGATTGTGTGAGAACAGTGAATTTTGATAGGTCAGTGTATCTTCTCTTGAATGTGCCTGCCAGTGATACCTTTATTGACACTGTCATTGGTCTCCCGGTACAAACCTGGTCGTGGGTATGGAATCTGAATCAATGCGCATGCCTGTAAACGGCATCAGTTTTCATCTAATGAAAGTTGCGGAGGTATCTCGTGATTTCTACAGGAAATCTAGTACTGACCGTTATTGCAGTAATATATCGACCAACTTTTTTTTCGTCCAGTACATCTCTTGCAAAAATAGCACATTCTTCAATTTTAGGCATCTTGCTGATGGCTAACTTGGCATTCCATCCTCGCTAATACCAATCGTTTATTGATATCTGTACTAGTTTCACGAATCAATGTATCGGCTTCTTGTGGTTGAATGAAGGGCAAAAAAGTGTTCGTTGATATAATTTTACTTTTACCGTTGCCTTTTGGAATTCACGTACCCCTCGTTTTGTTTCGAGCGCCTTACGATCTAATGCAAATTTTCGTAATGAGAGGACCAAATTGCAAACTTATTTTCAACTTTGAATTCCATCCTTGCTAATACCAAATCGTACAGCGATATTATATTTTTTTTCATTCTTCCTTCATACCAGATAAAGCCGATATATAAATTGGTGAAGTTGTAGTGTTCATAATTGTAATATTGCTGTACGATTTGGTATTAGCGAGGATGTAATGCCAAGCTGGAGGTTAGTTCGCAGTTTGGTCATCGCCAGGAAAATATGCAATTTCATGATTTAGGCATCTAGTTGTACGTAATTTATGTATATGTAATTTATCCCCACCAAACATTTTCCCCATACTGTCAGTAATTGTTGCACAAAGATAAATTGTGTTATACTTTCTTGCAGACCTTTGT
This sequence comes from Lepisma saccharinum, assembly GCA_022664845.1. Lineage (NCBI taxonomy): Eukaryota > Metazoa > Arthropoda > Insecta > Zygentoma > Lepismatidae > Lepisma > Lepisma saccharinum. The sequence continues at coordinate 8,681 of JAGDQP010024994.1, forward strand.
ACTGTATAGAGAAATGTCGATCCGTGTATGTTCGTTGACTGTGAATGTTATTTTCAGGTTTCACAGTGGTATGAGCTTGTAGTATTTACAGCGAGTATGGAAATATATGGAGCAGCGGTTGCAGACAAATTAGACAACAACAGAGGAATCCTTAGAAGACGATACTACAGACAACATTGTACCCCTGACTTAGGGAGCTATACGAAAGATTTGTCAGCCATAAATAGTGATCTTGCAAGCATATTTATTTTGGATAATTCACCAGGAGCATACAGAGCTTATCCAGGTAAGCTGGAGGGATTGATGGTATCTTAGTTAAGTAGGTAAGAATTATTCATTAATCTGTACCAGCGGTTCTCAGCCTTGTGGATTCGCGGCACACGTCAGGCCCTAATCAGTCATCGTTGCACGCTAGAGTGTACTAGCCACTTAACTAGAACCGCCTCAACTTTCCATTCTCGTAAACACTGGAGAATTGAGGGGTCCAGCCAAGAGAGGGGATAAGCCACAGTCAATAAGGACTTGAATACTATTTACTCACGTTCATCTGACATCCTTTTTTAATCTGATAATCAGTGTTTAATGTTGGATTCACTCTAAAGCCTCCAGAACCCATGCCAGAACGAAATAGCAATCACGCCTTTATTGACTGTGGCTTATCCCCTTTCCTGAATTCTCGATCGTGTGCTGATGTCAGATCAGTTAGAATACCGACTATTTCCTTTAGATTCACGACACTGAATCAGTGCTCTATATCATTAATGTTTGGCTACTGCGTTGTTTTCTTTGATTTTTTTTTTTTATTATTCCTTCTAGCGCAAAAAACTTCTTTTTTTTTCAATAAGAACCTGGGACTGCGGCGTTACGTAACTGTTCAATTTGTGAACTGTATCAATTACATACACTGATTTCTGATTTATTAAGCTAAAGTGTAAGTTTTGTGTACTAACGGTGTGATCTTTGTTTTATGTCGGAAAAAAAAACCCCTTGGTCATAGTATTCATTTCCATAGAAACGTTACAGTAGTATTATTTCACTTCCATTTGTACTTGAAGACCTTTTTCGTTGCTTCTGTCCTACGACAGACTTAATACTGAACAGCCTTTCGTCTCCAACTTACCCTGTTTTATGCCGCCTTCTTCATCTGTTAACTCATTCCTTTCCTTATATGTCAACATTCCCAGCCTTTTCATCTCTTTTCCCTGTAACTGGTGCCATCTTACGCCGTAGCCAACGTAGCTTATCTTCTTTTTAGGTGTGGTTTTCACGAGCCTCCTCTTCGGTTCTCTCCTCCTTCATTCCTCACATCGTCCGTTCTTCTCAACAGCCATGTCGCAGAGTTTTCTGGGAACATTTTCTCTTTCTCCGCCGTATATATCTCGGAACCATTCAAGACTATAATCCACATCTTTTCCTCAGATAAAGCTGAGCTTCCGCTAAAGCCTACTCCAAGCAAAGTGATACCATGTTTCATTATGACTTAAGGTACATTTCGCATCGAGCGAGTTAATGCCTCCCCCCCCCCCCACACACACACACGTTTCGACATATCCCAGCGACCGCCCACTAAGGTTTTTCCAGAGTTCACTTCACGAACACCAGGTAAATGCCGGTTAATACCTACAAACTAAGCACTGGCTGACTACCTTTTCCCTCCCAATCCCGGCCTGAGCCTGCGATGTCTAATGGTCATAAATAAATTCAATTCTTTCTTATTCTATTTCAGGCAGGATTTACAGGTAAGAAATTGCTATTAATGGTAAATCAAATGTTTATTTGCTTGTAAACATGGTTCTCACTAGATCTCAAGGATTAAATCAGGAAGCGACACGGGAATAACCAGGAAATAAGAATGGCTTCAGTATAGTCCAGGGGATATAATCAATGATGCTATGTGCGCTTTAAGCAAGTTCTCCAAGGACAGAATGAAGATGAATAATTTTCAAAATAGTGTGACAGAGAGAGATCGTTTACGTGTCTTATTCAGGGTTCCTACAACTTGGAAAGTCAGGGGAAAGTCAGGGAATTTTTTGGTAGTCAGGGAAATGGTCCTCGGTCATGGAAAAGTCAGGGAAATCGAGCAACTGTTTTGGGGGAAAAAAAGTGGGAAAATGTTTTAGAATTTTCTTTTAAATCATAGAAGTGCATCTGATAAGGAATTTCCTTTAGAAAAATGTACCTATATTTTCATATTTGGATTCTCAGCTGATACCAGCGTTCACATGTGATGAAATTGCTTTTTCTTGTGAAGATTTGAACCTGTAGAGCCTTCGTTCTTTTTAAAGCACAGCGGATGTTTGGTGGATGCTTAAGCTCTCCAGGTGGAATTGAGAGCCCTTCTGTGTCTATTGCTTTCTTCTGTAGTATTGATTAAAAAATAAGGAAGATAGAGCAAAAAATCATATTGATCAATCATTTCTCAGACATGTTCTATAAATGTTTCTGTTGATGGTAAGAAATACGAAGTTATTCTTTATATATGAGTATGCCTCATTTTCTTAAAAAAAGAAGCTTGCCATGTATTTTTGATTGTATGTGTCTGCATTTCACTCAGATTATCTTTAATATTTCTTCTCGTTCAGGTTCAAGTTTGATATTATTTAATTTACGTTAGTCCAACAAAAGATGTCCAAGAAGACTGTCTTTAATCCACTGTGGGAAACTCAAGTCCATTGCCCTGCGTTTTCTTCATGGTTGCCTCTGTACATGGGCGGGATAATGAGGCTTATTGTAAAGTGTGTAGGAAAACACTGAAGTTGAGCAACATGGGGAAGCAGGCTTTAACGCCTCATGTAAACGGACCAACTCATGTAAAAATTGTACAAAATTTGAAGCAACAGCATTCAATGACTCTATTTGTGATAAAAAGTTCAACATTAACCTCTTGTAAAGTTCCAACTTCGTCATCTTCTGAGACTGCGTCCGTGAATAAACGTTACATCAAGACCAAGAGTGCCTACTGTTAATACTGCAAGACCTGCTGGAATTCAGAAGGGCAGTTTGGAGAGTTTCATTCACAAAGATGAGGTGCGAAAAGCGGATATTATGTGGGCTCTTCAAATTGTACACAGAAGTGTTCTTTCAACTCCTGTCAGGATTTGAAAACAAACAGTGTTTAAGTTAATGTTTCCAGACAGTTATATTGCCCATGCGTTTTCCCTAGGACCAGATAAGGTCTCATATGTAGTTCATTACCGTTTAGCTCCATACTTCCAACAACAACTAATGGACCGGCTCAAAACCTGTAACTTCTTTGTCATTTGTTTTGATGAAGCTCGGAACAGTGTTGACCAAAGAGGCCAAATGGACTTGATAGTAAGGTTTTGGTACAATAAACTGAAGAAAGTGGTGGCAACTTTTTTGCATAGCGGTTTCCTTAACAAAAGCAATGGGATTATTCGTTGAAGTAACATATGGGTATTCTTTTTTTCCACTAAAATTTTGTGGTGTTAGATGGCTAGAAAATGTGGACTTGTCTTCTAAGAGCACTGCAAATTTGGGACCATGTGGTGAAGTTCCTAAATGAAGCAAAGCTACCAAACTCGAAAACAGTTACATCATTGAAAGAGGCTATCAGTGACCCATTTGTAAAGTGTAAGCTGCTTTCCGAAGAGTGCCAGCCTTTTCTCCAAACTCCAAAGCCAATGGCTCCTTATCTTCTTGACGGTATTCATCAGTTCCGCTGTGTGAAGTCAGATGTAATGAAAAGTGAGGGCACATCATTCCATTGTATTGATACCAGCAAATCGGACAATCTGATAGCAAGCAAGAATATTGTTATAGGATTTGCATCAAATCGTTTCTTGCAGGCCTTGACGGTGAAGGAGAAGGAGAAACTTGAATTTCTGCACGAGTGTCGTAGTGTTATTCTCAGTGCAAGAAAGAAGTCCTCTAAAGCATCAGGTCATAAGAGCTTTGTCATCTTGAGTCCTGACATTATCCAGAGATCCCCTGTGACTGGACAGAAAAGATTTTCCCTACTCCTCCAAGTGGTGCACAATACCTACATCCTTGATGTAGTAGGTGAAAATGCCAAAAAACAGTACTCCTTATTCTGTAATCTGGGAGTAAAGAAGCTTGAGGAAATCTTTCAGTCTTGCGGTGAAGGACTGGATATTTCCTTCAGGAACTTTCTCATGGACAAAGAGGATTTCCAACAGTTATGGCATGTTGTAAAAATCTGCATGATTTTTCTCTCACGGCAACGCAACAGTCGAAGGTGTTTTTTCAATAAATAAGTCTTTAGTAGAGAACATGCTGGAGAAAACAATTGTGGCACAGCGTCAAGTGTACGACAGTATCCTAGAAGCAAGTGGATTCCAGAATGTCGAGATCTCAAGGCAGATGCTGGGTTATGTTTCAAATGCACGGAGACGCTATCAAGAATATCTGGACCAGAGAAAGGTAGAGAGGAATGAACAAGAACAGAAGAAAGCTGCGAAAAGGACATTGGATGCAAGGCTCAAGGATTTAGAAGAAGAAAGTAAACGTGTACGTCAAGAGAATGTGGAAAAGCAGTGTGAAATTGATGGACAAATCAAAGAGCTGAAGAAGAAAAAAGTTTCACTGTATTGAAAACAGTTGTGCTGATTAAAACTGTCAAAAGGCTGAACACGATTTTTACAATGTGTTTAAACATTTATTTCTTCGTGCATAACTATGGTATTGTGATATTTGTTGCCGTCCTTATTTTAATCAAAATGTAATTAATATGGAATATGTAACAATAGTAATCAATCATCATCAGAGGAAAATTACTACGTTGGTGAGGAACGGTCGGCGGTCTGGGGGAGGAGGAGGCCGATTCTATAGAAATTTCCTGTAGTGAGGGAATTTCTATGGAAAGTCAGGAATCTTTTTGCTCGAAACCTGTAGGAACCCTGTTATTACTATTGGCAAATTACATTGCTTCTGATTAGTAATAATTTGATACTTGTGCGTAAGGAATATCAGCTGGTTTACTTACGGTGTATTGTAAAGTATGTTGCCTCTTCGAAGTAAGGAAACTTATGCATAAACAGATACTACTACATTTGAACTTGTAAATTCGATTTGTAGGTTGGCGTGAGGAGATTTGGTGAGCATGAAAATAGCAGCTAATTCCAGCACCGTGAATGCGAGATGAACCTATCCTTTGTATAGTAGCGAAAAATACATCTTTTTTGTAATATTAATTTTTTGTACTAATATGTGATTTACCAATTATTTTATTTTTATCAAAAAGCTAACCTAACTTCGAATATAGGCTATATTTTAAACTTCCATTTTTAAAAATAAAACGTTGAAATTGAACCATTGCCACTATAGATCACTGTTTTCAACTCTAGAAAGAAAATTCTAGGGTTCACTGGAAAGAAAATTAGTACCCTCAAATTGTACCAAATTCTTGAATTTGGCTTAAAGATCATGTCGATGTACCTCGTGGACGATGAGGTAACCTCGGTTTTTATAGCATATCTTGGTACCTGTTGAGTAAAACAATGTGTGTAGTCATCTATTTACTTTGCTTTGGACTAGTCAAGATTACGGATTCAGCCCCTTCAGACACAAATTTCATCAGAGCTAATGATATCGGTACATGTAATATTAGGTTTGGTCGTATTATTGAGTATTTTATTGAATAGTCATCTCGTTATATCTAGTTTTGTAAGCTTAGAAGAATGGCTAAGCTGAACACCAAGGGCATGCCGTGTGAAGTTCATGATGAGTATAGATGAGCACCATCAGATAGTAAAATTGCTTTCTTTATCATCGACATAAAATCTTAATGTGTTTTCTGTTGATTTGTTAAAGTAACTTGTTTATCTGTAATCATGGTGAAATCAAATAAATTAATTTATTTTAGTAAGAGTTTGATGTGATGATCATTTACCATTGCCAGAATTATGAAGTTACTATTTTCGAGTGTATTTTGTTCTTCCCACTTCTTTAGTAAAATGATTTTTTTTTTTTTTTTCAGATAATGCAATACCCATAAAATCATGGTTCAGTGACCCAATGGACACTGCACTACTTAACTTACTGCCCGTTTTGGATGCATTACGCTTCACTCAAGATGTGAGAAGTGTTCTCAGTCGTAACCTACATTTGCATCGGCTGTGGTAGCACAGCTTGATTGGTAAGTAATTTTGTACATTGGTTAAGAAGTGCTGATGATGCCATTGGATAATACATGCTGACTCGGAAGCTCTTAGACATCTTTCGTAATGGCGTCTAATAAATGAGGTTGGAAGATATGCAACTGCCGGAGTGTCGGAAAGAGTACGTCTTGTGAGTTACAGGATGTACGAAGGTCAGACTGGGATCAAAGATAGGACAGATTCTTCAGCGGGGTCTATTGCACTTACAAGGTTTTGGGGGAGGGGGCGGGATTGGTCCAGTTCTGATGAGAATCGGATTGTGATTCGGAGGTCTGCGGTAGACTATTTTGGGGAACGACGGGAAAACTCTGTTTCAGTTGACTCGCTATGGGGTGTGCCAGTTTGAGGAGCTTTTGGAGGGCCTGAAGCCTGAGATGGTACTGGGTGAGAAGATTGAGAGCAGAGGAAGCTTCGCGGGGAGGACGGTTGGAGTTACGGTGATTACGGGCACGGTCCAGTTGTTTACGGATGAGGTGTTTGAGATATCCATGGTCAGTGAGACCTCGAGAAGGACCAAGTGAACTTGACGGGAAAGATGCAGTTGAGGTTTTCAGGAATGTATCCGGAGACTCTTGTCCGTGGGGTCCAGATCAAGAAAATATTGTTGATATAGCGAAGCCAGGTGAAGGGTTTGAGAGGTGTGGAGTTAAGGTATTGGGTCTCCTGTCGTCCCATGAAGCGTTTGGCGTAGGAAGCGCCCATGCGGGTGCCCATGGCTGTGGTTTTTATTTGCAGGAAATTATGGTTCTCAAAGGTGAAGTTGTTCATGGTGAGGACAAACTGGGCTAGCTGAAGCAGAAATGGTGTGCTGGGTTTACGAGGACGGGGGCGTGTGCCGAGAAAGTGTTCAAGGAAGCGAGGCCATGGGTGTGGGAAATGTTGGTATACAGTAACGTCACGTCGACTGTAACTAAGATGGTGTCAGGTGGGAGAGGAACAGAGATAGAATGTATTGTGGAGAGGAAGAGGTACGAAGGGAGAGCCTGGACAAACGGTTGGAGATGGTGCTCAACGAAGGGGAGATTCTTTGAAGGGGAGAGTCAATACTGGAAACGATGGGTCTGCCGTGATTACTAGGTTTATGGATTTTGGGAAGTAGGTAAAATGGATTGCCCTACCATGTGAAAACGCTTTTGCGATACGTAACCGTTTTTCTTTTGTGTTCGTTAAGTTCCTGTACACCTGTCTTTGTATTCTAACATGTAAGTACCTTTGTTTTTCTATTTTTCTTACCATCTTATAATTTCCCCTCGTTGGGCTTCCTTTGTTGCGACCACGTAGTCCCCACACCATTTCTTTGCCCTTTGTCCGTCCGTTGTGTTTTTCTGTCCTGAGTCACTTTCGACATTCCTTTGAATTTTTCCACCTTTGTTGCTGGTTTTTCTCTCACTTCCTTTATTTCCTTTTTATTATTATTATTATTAATTCGTTTTCTACCTGAGTTACTGCTTGCTTCTTAAGTTATGTTTCGCTTTTCACTTTCAGTTGACTTCTCTGTACTTCCCTTTTCGGCTTTACTTTACTTTCTGCACTCCTACCGGTATCATGTCCTCCAACCCTCATTTGTTCTGGATTACTCGTTTCCGCACCAGCACACTTAAATTTTCTCACATATTGAATTCCTGCAATCCTGCCTTCACCTAGGACTTACACCTAAAGGCGTAACTCCCAAAATCTCCCTCTCCGGTTTCTCGCCTCTTCCCTTCTGCAGATATACTTCTGTTAATCTGACCACCCTAGCACCCTCTTACACTTTCACCTCAATCTCTCATCACAATCCTGCTTTTTTTACCATCTCTAACATATACCAAACCCTAACTGATGCTTCCCGTCTTTTGTTAAACCTGAGATACAAACACCTTTCCAAACTTTCTCGACTTTGTCTTTCTGTCCTCTCTCAAGGCTCCTCTCTTCCTTTGCCTCTCCCTTCATCCTCCACTTCTCCCCCTCTGCTCGGACTGACTCCCCCTTTAATTAGTCGTTTTGATCCGACCTCTCTCAACAGTTGCCGGAGCAACCTAACCTCTCTCCCTCAGAGATTCAAAATTAACCACATAAGTAAGCCCGCCACCTTAAGAAAACCAAAAAATACTAAGTACTCGCAACCAGTTCTCAACCTTTCTCCCCTCACATTTTCAGATACCGAACGCAAAGTCCTTTCCTTCTCTCCTTCCCGCCATATTGAACGAGTCAACCTACTCAATGATTTCCTCTCCTTTGCCCGTAAACTCAGGTGCCACTACCACTGGCCCACTCATCCCAGTCTTCACAAATTCCTTCCTCCTTCTGTAAAGACCTGTCCCTTCTCCCTCCAAACCATCCTGTTAAACTGTGCCTTTCCTTCCTCTCCAAACAAATTGCTAACCCTAGCTTCACTGACACGTTCCAGTCATATCACAACCTCACCACTGCAGAACATAGAGCTATCTCCCATCTTCGTTCTGATCCGACCATCATTATCCGCCCGGCTGGTTAGGGAACCATCACAGTAGTTATGAATTACTCTGATTACCAGTCCGAAACCCTCAAACAATTTTCCGATCCTACCTTTTACCATCCCCTCGAGGAAGATCCGCACCTACTTCCAAGTGCATGGACCCCATGAGGGGGCTGTCGCGTTCCACTGTCTCTGCGCTCTGTCCTGACAATGCCATAAAACCTAAATTTTACCTAATTCCCAAAATCCATAAACCTGGTGACCACGGCAGACCCATCGTTTTCAGTATAGGCTCTCCCACTGAAAGAATCCCCGCCTTCGTTGAGCACCATCTCCAACCGTTTGTCCAGGCTCTCCCTTCCTACATCAAGGATACCAACCACTTCCTCTCCACAATACATTCTATCTCTGATCGTCTCCCACCTGACACCATCTTAGTCGACATGACGTCACTGTATACCAACTTTCCCCACACCCATGGTCTCGCTGCCCTTAACACTTTCTCCACACACGCCCCAGTCCTCGTAAACCCAGCACACCATTTCTGCTTCAGCTAGCTCAGTTTGTCCTTTCCATGAACAACTTCACCTTTGAGAACCACAATTTCATGCAAATCGAAGGCTCAGCCATGGGCACTCGCATGGCCTCTTCCTACGCCAAACTTTTCATGGGACGCCTGAAGCACCACCCTTCACCTGGCTTCGCTTTATCGATGATATTTTCTTGATCTCGTCCCACGGACAGGAGTCTCTGGAAACATTTCTGCAAAACCAAGTTCACTTGGTCCTTCTCGAGGGAACACAACTTTTCTTGATGTGAATTTCTGGCTCAAGAACAATCGACTTAAAACAGGCATTCACATCAAACCTACCAACAGTATGCAGTATCTCCATTTCAACAGCTCCCATCCATACCATACGCTCTTGCTTTCCGGGGCCCTCGCATCTGTTCCTCTTGTGTCCTTCTCCAAAATTATTTCAGTACCCTCTCCTCAGCTCTCTCTAGCCGTGGATATCCCAAACACCTCATCCGTAAACAACTGGACCGTGCCCGTAATCACCCTAACTCCAACCGACCTCCCCGCGAAGCTCCATCCGCTCCCAATTTTCTCACCCTGTACCACCCCAGCCTTCAGGCCCTCCAAAAGCTCCTCAAACTGGCACACCCAATAGTCAATGCGTCACCTGAAACAGAGTTTTCCCATTCCCCAAAATAGTCTACCGCAGACCTCCGAATCTCAGCACGATTCTCATCAGAACTGAACCAATACCGCCCCCTCCTCCCAAACTTGGCAAGTGCAATAGACCCCGCTGCAGAACCTGTAACTCACAAGACGTACACTCCGGCAGTTGCATATCTTCCAACCTCATCCTATTTTGTAACCTATGTTCCGCCTTCTGCGTTGGAGAAACCCGAACTCCTCTAACAATCCGCATCAACAACCATCGCTACTCCTCCGAATCACAACTTCCGCACCTCCACATACCTGAACACACTTCCTATCACGGCTGCACCTTTGACGAAACCTTTCGAATCAGAATCCTGAAAATCTTGAAGCCTGACTCACCTGTCACATTCAGAAAGAGATGGGAGCAGACGTACATCTACATCCTTTCCGCTAACCATAAACCAGACCTCAACTGCCTGTAACTCACTGCAGCGCAGTGTCGTCGTTTTCTTCCTTTCGCTTCTTCATTCCATCTCTAGTTGCACTTTTATTCTGTTTTTCAAGTTTATTTCTTCGATCTCTCTTTCCCCGTCATCTTCATTTTTTATTATTACTGTTTCCCTCTCCCCTCTGATTCTTTACCCTCTTATTTCTTCAGGAAGCCCCTTACCTGCTCCTACTAACCTTCACACTTCTTTCTTCATTTGGTCTTTTCTCCGACCCCTTTAGTCATTTTCCCGCCTCCATAACCTGGCCACACTGTTGCCCAGCATGTCGCCAAAATGGCGTATCCTTAGCACAAGTCCCGCTCCTTTCTGCTCTGTCCATTTTCTCTCCTACCATGTGAAAACGCTTTTGCGAAACGTAACCGCGTTTCTTTTGTGTTTGTGAAATTCGTGTGTACACACCTGCCTTGGTATTCTAACATGTAAGTACCTTTGTTTTTCTACCATATTATATATATATTTAAGATGGTAAAACTGAATCAATTTCGTGTTGTCCAGTTCACTTTGTCCATTTCTAACAAAAGGATCACATTCCTTGACGTGGACATCACTTCAGAAACCAACACCCTCACTACTTCCGTACACATAAAACCTACCAACCATATACATTATTTGCATTACTCAAGTTCCCATCCTTATTACACCAAGAAAGCGATTCCTTTCTCCTTTGCCCTCAGAGGTCAACGCCTGGATTCCACCACCTCTGCTGCTGAAACTTACAACCAACGCCTCAAGGAGGCTCTAGTCAACCGAAGCTACTCATCTAACCTTGTAACCAAACAGATTCGCCGTACATCCTCTCACACACACTCAACCCACCAGCTTTAATCACCCAGTTCCATCCTAAACTAACCAAGGTCAAACAAATCCTATTCTAATTTCCACATTCTCTAATCTGACCCAGACAAGATCAGTATTCCCCACCAAACCTGGATTAGTTTTTCAACATCCATCTAATCTTAGAAACGAACCCTTCCCCGTCACCACCCCTAACAGGCGGTCATACATGCAAGAGACCCAGATGTAGGACCTGCTCCATTTTCATCACTTCTCCCAGCCATTATCAATACTGCTAGTGGCCGGTATACCCTAAATCCCAAGGGTACATGCCACACTTCTAATGTTATATACATCTAACCTGCAAGTTGTGTGATGCCTTTTATGTGGGGGGAAACAGGTGGTGCTCTGAATTTTCGTATTAACAACCATTGTCACTTCTGCACTATAACAAACCCGATGCCCCAGTCTCCTTACACACCGAGTCCCACAACACCAATTTTGATCTATCTTTCCAGGTTGCCATAATACACATTTTACCCCCTACGACGGGGAAATTTAGATCTTGTCTACGAAAGTTAGTAACTTTTACGTTTTTCTCCAGGTGATGTAACGGTTGCAACCTGGAGGCCAGCAGTTCAGCTTTATTTTTTTGGCAAGTCTAGATAAGATCGTTCAGTTCTTCCTGCGGGTTTTTTTTTTTTATTATTATTATTATTATCGAAGTCCCGTAGAAATCTGGGTCCTTTAAACTTGTTGGCTCTACACATACTTCAGGGATATTATCTTGTTCCACATCGCTTACTACAGTAAAGTCTGGGGATTTTGGAACAAGAAATTCGTCATTGTGGGGTGGGTATAGGGCGAATTGCAGAACGTAAATTTGGCGCTGAATTAACTTCTTTTTCTTCTTGGTCATACCTTGAAGAGGTGTCAAACAGAAATAGCAATCACTTATGTGATCCAATGGCTTTGTCCACACCATTGGGATTGCAAATGACATGCTCCGTTCCTTCCCATGTGCACACGACCGGAGATTAGTTGAGCATGGATTGCAGGAAAAGTGCGGTGCCCAGGGTTTGTCTTGATCGCCTATCCTACAACCGAAATAAAAAAAAGTAGGCTTTCTTTAGTATTCCTGTCAAAGGACGTTTGCTCGAGGCAAATATTCACCGCAAATGTAGCAGAAACTGTCTGCATTGTTCACACACTTGCGCGGCATGTTCCAGAATTATGCAAACAAAGTAACAGAAAACAGAAGCAGTCTTTATTCCACACGTAAAAGCAATCCACTAGCAAAATGTAGGTAAAGTTATTTCGAGTGCCGATACAAAGTAGGAGCACAGTATTTCGAAACGCAGAAGAAAGACAATAACAAGAGTGCAAAACTACAAAAAACACAATAACAATGACATTCCACTAATACGAGTAACGCAACACACAGTTTACTTCCTTCTTAAAATTGCGCTCGAACCGAACAGCGTTGCCATATTTCGTCATAATTCCAGAAAATTTCCCTTTTCCTCAATAATTTCTTAAAATTTTCCATCTCCCAATAAAATAGTATAAACTTTGTGCATAGAAACAGAAGGTCCTAGTGTACTTGTTTACGGTAAACGTTTTGAAATAGTGAATAAAGTGAGCACCATCGTGAAAAAATACATTGATATCCCATTATTTACATTTTTTTCCTTCGTAACTAGGAAACTAGAACCAATCACGCTTTTCTTGCCATTTTCGTGTTCAGCGCCCTCGAAATATTAAAGAATGATTGCTTAGGTCTCCGTTACAAAACCTGTGTTGAACAATGTTGTTATTCTGTTTTTTTTTTTTTTTTTTTTTTTTTTTTTTGCTCTTCCGATCTCGATAACGTGAAACCGAAAGAAGATAATTCCCAAAAATATAATTAGTGAGTTTTTATTTGAACCTATTACAAAAAGGGTAAAATAGTTACGTAGTTTGAATGTTATGCATTTGTATATTACGGAAATCAGTATGTAACATAATATATACATTTTTTTCTTTCTAGGTTCACTTGTTGTGGACATCACTAGTTGGTCATTTAGACCCCATCCTCCAAGTATATTTTGTACAGTTTAAAAATAAGCCATTGTACAGTTGCAGTTGTAGATGTAAGATAGAGAGATTGCTTAACAGTGCCCTAGGATAAGACTGTGGTCCTTTTAGTCTTTTGAAAAAGTACACGTCGCAGGATAAGAAGAAATTGTGATGATCGTTACGTGTAACGGACACCTTGGCTGTTGACCAGCTTCTTCATTCATAATGTTGCACGCATATATGATGAGTTTTTTCTTCATGTCTGTTGCTGGAAACTAGTGTAAAACTTCAATTCTAAAAGTTCTCCTTTTTTTTTTTTAAGTTTTTTTTTTTCTAATTTGTTTTCTGTATCAGAAAACAGCAGCAGTGAAGAACAATTAAATGGCAGAGTTGCTATGTGTACATGTAGCAGTCGATTTTGTCCTTGTGCACTGTGCTGGTACCAGTATCGAAAACTTTGTACAAACGGGAAGTGTTACTAAAACTGTGTATGACGAAAATGTCATTGATGATCTGTGTGTGTGTAGATGAAACAATTAGTATAAAATTTTTGTTGTCATGTTAAACCTGTACTTTGTGTGCTGTGTTACTGAAGAACGTGCAGAGTAATTTGTCTCTGTATTCTTCATGATTAAAAACTAGTCTTTTGTAAGAAAGGGGCACTCGTTTTGAGTTAAATTTGAGCAGTTTTGATTGCAGAATGTGAGTATGGTTGTGAAAGTGCAAATTTCTTTTTTAAATTCCACATTTGGATTGTCACCATTAGCATCAAAAAAAAGATTCCAAAATTGAATGTGGAATATCAATAGTGGAAAGACATTTTATTGGTTTTCTGTTCTTTTCTTTTTTTTTAATACTGCGAAAGACAGTTTACGAATCGTAAATGAAAGCTCTTCAGAAAGGCTGTGTTTAACATAGCTGTATTTATTTTATATTAGAAATTTTGCAGAGAGAGTCAAGAAATTTGGTACTTTTTTTTTATATAAATATATAAAATATTTTCGTTCCTTTAGATTTTCATGAGGTGATGTTTTATTTTGAAATGTGTGTCAGAAAGTATTTCTTTTAAAATATATATTCGTAATAGGAAAACCAATATTGTGTTCAATAGTTAGTTTCGTTTCAAAAGAAAAGCTGCTAAAGTTTGAACCTTTGAGATGCGTTAATTTATCTATTTATTTATTTATGAAACATTGAAATGTTAATTTAAACCTTATGGTACGTACAAGAAAATTTTACTCAGAATGTGAGTGAGACAATAAAGAATTCCGCTGCTTGTGTGAAAAAAGCATATACACACATACATACATAATAGTAGTTACAACGTACATATTATACCGTATGTATCCACGAAAGAAATTGGTATACTCCCTGTTCTGTTATAGTGTCAATAATTGTGTGAATTTAATAGCATTGCAGTGTAGTTTTCTAAAACTACTCGCTGTTTCTGCTCGGTTTTGCTGGTTATCTTCAGAAGACTAGTTAGTTTTCGTTCGCAAGATGTGGTAATGAACCAGCACCCACTACTTTGTATTACAAATAGTAATATTCTTTTTAAAGGAAAAAATACGAATTTACATTTTTTTAAGTTTAATAAAGTCTTCATTTTTTGTGTACCGCTTCATACATAATCCCATGATCTCATCTTCCATGTAGTTTATTTTATTCCTAAAAATATGTGGTAATACGAAGTGTAAATTGTGTAGAAGGAAAAAGTTTAATACGAGTTCGTCCGGTTAACTTGGGTGTTACGGAACTTAAGGACTTCGACCAGGAAGAAAAATATGTTGTGTAGATTTGATATAAGAGCAACTTGCGGAAACATGACATTATTTGGGTACATTAGAACAGACAATTAACATGTTATATGTTCATAATGTCGAGATGTTTCACTACGCTCCAACCGAATTTTTCCTGATACAATCCATATCAATATACTGAAATATGATTTATGAGTAAAATTCAAAGAAGATTGAAAGCACGTGTGTGTTAAAAAAAAAAAAAGTAATGATATTTAATGAAAATCCATTTGCTGATCTAAATTATAAAATGGATTAAATGCATTGTGATTGCTTTGAAAACTTAAGTTATTTGTTTTGTACATTTGGTGTACGTATTGATTGTTCTCCATTGTGTGTTCACGTGTGGAATGAATTGTCAGGACATTTCGAAGCGAATTTTACTTTATTCACAATGGAAATATGTATACCGGTGTACAAATCTTGAGGCGCAAAAAACGAAAGCACCAAAGATTGTAAAACCATTATTACATCATTGGAGTCATTATAGTACAAGTTTTAATATGAAAACATTGTATCACCTGATTATGTATAGAATAACAATGAAAATCATGAAGAAATGTTTTGTTTTTTTCATTGTCTTATTTATCAATTTTTCCTGTTGTCAGTTTCGTTTACAAAAGAGAAGTGATTATTATGACGACTTGCTTTATATGGCCAAAAAGGAATGTTTCCAACTGTAAAACAGATTTAGAAAAAAAAAAATAGACTTGTTACACCACTTCGAGGTATGACTTTGCCCAAATAGTCATAAATTACCAAATTATGTCCCATTAAAAGTTGAAAACGAATGCACAAATTATGACAATAAACATACAGAGTAGCGTGTTTTAAAATTACACCGACAAACACTCCCATTAGAAAAAAAACACTAACGCAGTCGGACAACTATCGGCACAAGATCGGCTAAGTAATTACTTTTTTTTTGTTTGTACTTACATGAATCAGAAGTGAACGACTTACAATTTCTGTACCGATTGAGTCGTAAAACAACAGCTGTTACATAAGACTTACCTTCCCCAACTATAATTCCACCCACGGAGCAGCTGCGGTATTTTACGGCTTAGTCGGGGAAAATGGTACGAGCCACTCTGCATCCGCTAGTCCCCCTCCTCCTCCGATATAAGTTTGAAAGCCGATGTTGGCCCCCCAGAGTTTTGCCTATGGGGTTGGATGTAAATAAGGAAGTTCGTTTTAAGAAATTCCGAAACAAGTCGTTTCGGAGCTACTGACGCTCAAAGTTAAGGGGGCATAGTCACATAATAACGTAAGCGCTTTCGGCTTAGCAAATCATGCTCGAAGTAGTACCTGATACATCTATTAAAGGAATGTTTGTGATTGAGGGAGTGCCGCATAAACAGGTTTCGCAACATAAGAATGTTATTGTCAAAGAATTGAATGATTGAGTAGGGCAAGCATAAAAATCTCCGCTAACCCGGAAATGGACCAAGTAGCTAATTGGCCAGGAAGAATGGGATATGCACCATCTAATAGAGCAACTTTCACTGGTTATACCTGAAAATTCTAACCCCAATGAAATTCTAACATCACTTTTTCGAACTTGAGGAAAATAATATCTTTACTACGCAAGTAGCTGTTTGACTGAGAAGAATGGCATATACACCATCTTATACGTCCACTCTGTACTTTTTTTTAAATCTGTCTGCTTCGAAGTTTCTGGACCGATGATCACCATTTTTTTTTAGTGATAGTGGTTATAGAGAAGAAGGTTTATAAAGTAAGAAATTAACGAACTGTGGTATGGTTTGCATGGTAACTGTATTCAAGGAAGAAGCAAAGGGTTTTCACGAACGAATTACGCAAGAACGGCTGGGCCTATTACAACCAAACTGTATTCTGGTAGAATGGACAGTCCTCCATGTTTTAACCCCACCAAAACTTTCACATTATTAGTTTCCATGGTAACGAGACTGAATTATTAAATATACCATTACGTAGGAATCAAGGAGTCAATTGCAGCCAA
Source organism: Lepisma saccharinum (assembly GCA_022664845.1). NCBI lineage: Eukaryota > Metazoa > Arthropoda > Insecta > Zygentoma > Lepismatidae > Lepisma > Lepisma saccharinum. The sequence goes on from JAGDQP010024994.1 coordinate 25,550, forward strand.
ATTTCGCATGATGATTTATCCATAACCAAACGTAAGACGTTCAGGGGCCTCCCTGTTACGTTGCATTTATAGAAACAGATAACGCGTTTAGCTGCCGCAGGCCCCCTGTCGTATTGCGTTTATAACCAAAAGTAAAGTCGAAGGATCCTCTGTCATATTGCTTCTATAAGGGAAGGTCAGGCGTTTACAGGCTGCAGACCCCCTGCAACATAGCGTCTATAACAAGAGGTAAGACATTTAGGGGAAATAGCAAAAATACATGCTGTCACTTACAAGTAAAGTACCCGAAGTGAGGACTCGAGTTGCTCATCAAATGATATCTTAAATTGAAGCTAGTGACGAGTATAGTACACCTGTGAAATCCTAGCTGCAGAGCTCCAGTAATAAAAAGATTATGGCGGGTCAAAGTTCAAATAGAAAGCGAATTTAGCTGCTTGTGATGTCCATGTTTTGCTGATTATCCCGATGGTAATACGTCGTAAGTTGCTCCCAATTAATGTAATGTGTAGAATGATATCCCGCTTTCTTTATCGTGTATGAATGTCCTTGTGCATGTTTGCTCCTGTTATTGATGTCAATAAAAGTTCTTTTGTCTTTTCGTTCCAGAAAATGGAAGCAGGTGCTATCGTTCATGCTTTGTATGAGAAATATGGATTTGTTAATAGGAGAATGAATAGGTATGAAGATTCATTGTACAAACAAATAGTGGAGATACTTGAGGACAAGATGGAAATAATAGAAGAAGTTAGAACTCTTGGATTTGCTGGTGACAGTGATGAAAGCGATGATGGAGACTACGGTGATGACGTCTTTGATGAGGAAATGCCAAGTACATCGCAAGGTTCTCAAACACATCAAGAGTCTCCGACATCTAGCTTCTTCAGGTGAAGAATATCAGCCTTCGCCAAAAAAAACAAAAACACATCTTGGACGATGATTATAAAGAAGTAGCTTACATGTTTTGGACACACAATGAGAACCCGGAAAAGAAACGAAGGAAATTTTCATCTGTCAAGTCACAGTATAGATTAATTCAATCGAAAAACATCCTCTTTGGATATGAGAAAAAAGGGCAAAAACCCAGTTATAAGAAACTTAATGCAGCAGTTCACGATAAATTCAAAGAAATGGTCGAGAGATGTGCAACTATACACGACAGGACTCTTCGCTTTTGGGCTCTTCAGATAAGTAAAGAGCTAGATCCGGATAATACTCTACAATTCAAGGCATTTCGTCACTGGCTGTCTAATTTTAAAAAGAGAAACAATATCGTGAGTCGTTCTATCACGCAGAGGGTTAGCAAAACGTGGAAATCAAAAGAGGCTGAATTAAATCACTTATCTACGACATTTAGTACGTCCATGAAAGAACTTATGTTACTAGAAGATCTGAATCCTCGTCAAGTATTCAATGTTGATCAAAGTCGATTTGACAAGGAACTCCATGCATACAGGACTCATAAGACTAAAGGTACGGTGGTTGTAAGAGGTGCATTTGGATCAGTCAGTGCTACTACTCATTCATATATGATCATGCCGGTTATTTCCATGGATGGTGAAATATTGCGTCCGATGTACGTTCTTGTATCCGAATCCAGTGGTCAATTTCCAGGAAATAAGCAAAAAGATCCCGATAACATAGTGTCCCATCCAGGAAAGACTGCAAACATGAACAAAAGTGATTTTTGAGTTTTATTCTGTATTCTGGAATAGCCTGCCTGCCGATCGTGATAAAGTCTTGCTTTTGCTGGATTCATGGAGTGCAAATAAGGATGATAACGTATCAAATGAATT
>JAGDQP010024995.1:607-13749 GCA_022664845.1 Lepisma saccharinum
CTCAGACTACTCTCGAAAGAAATGTTCTATGTATCCTTTTGTGTACAAGAGCAGTCTACGTAGTGCATTCAAGCAATCCACACCGCGTCAGGCACGCTTTACCGTTGGATACACCATAAGGAAACATAAAACAGAGCAATTATTGCGAAATCTAATTCGTTCTAGCCAACCAAGAAAACTAACTGCCCGGAATGAAAACTACGTTCTTCATTCTGTTAACAAAACTCAAAGAATTAGTGCTAAAGTTTTGACTACTTAATTCGTCTAGGATATGTAAGTTAAAGTTACACCACAAACAATCCAAAATTCACTGAAAAAATTGGGATTTAGATGTGTATCCAGGGTATGAATACTGGTCACTCCAATAGTAATTACACAACCTCAAATCGTAACAGACCCTCCAACATTTTTACCAGTTGAAGCAATGTTCTGCTTTCTGAAAGCTTCATTCTTCTTTCGCCACACATCCTGATATCCATCACTACAATACAAGTTTATTTTCGTCTCATAAAAAAAATTAAAATAAAATAAACACAACTTCTTCCAAAATTCCAGGCACTCATATTGATATTTCTTGGAAAATTAGAACTTCTTTCTACTTTCTTCCGATATGTATGTTTTGTTTCTGGCTACACTTCGTCTGAATCCCATTTGTTTTGTTCACATCGATACATCTGTAACATTAACTTGCATAACCTAGGCAAATGAAGTAGCCAGATCTTTAGTACTAATTATTTCAGTTTCATTCACAGAATGAAGAATGTAGCTTTCATTCCGGGCTGTTAGTTTCCTTAGTTGACCAGAAGGAATCCAATTGTTCTGTTTTATGTTTCTTTATGATGTATCCAACGGTAGAGCATGGCTTTCCAACAAGCTTTGCCATGTTTCAGTACCTTTTACCTTCCGCACGTAATTTGAAAGTAAAGTGAGTAGTTCCAATGTTATTCAACTCAATTTGTTTCCCAAGCTGCTTCCTTGTGCCTAACACGGTGTGAATTGCTTCAATACACCACACAGAGTGCTCTTGTACACAAAAGGATACCTAAAATATTTCTGTCGAGAGTAGTATGGTCCAAATACGTCCAAATACGGCAGTCCAAATACATTTTTTCTTACGATGAATGTGCGTAGTTGTCAATTTTTCCTTACCTGTTACCTTACAGGTATATCGAGTTGTAGTTATTATTTCTATAGCATTCTATTTAAGGTATCCAAATTATCACAAAAGGGCAAGAGATTTCGAAATGGGCCATGTTTTGCGTATGATACAGTCTTTTTTTCCTCATTGCTGAAACTGTCTAAATATTTTTTTCTCACTGTAGGTATAGAAGCTTCTTGAACCATGCCTGTCGAGATCGAGAACTAAGATGTAAAAAAAAAAAAATAATAATAAATTATTCAATAAAACAGTAGCGCGGCGGAAGGTGAGCCGGACAGAAAGAGAATAACATTTGGAAAAGCTTAGTAACTCCTCTGCATAGACTAACATTATTTTCTGTTATTTCATAAGTTTATTTTCTAGTAACAGAAGAAACTTTGTTCTAATTAGTTAGAACACAATATGCTTTAGTGATTTTTTTTAACGTTGTACAAACATAGTTAAATTCTGTAATAGCTGAACCTGTGGAAGCCTTCATAATGACTATATGTGTACAAAGTTCATGCAAATACAATATTTGGTAAAATCTTAATTTAGACAAATTGACCCTGGGCAAATTTACCGCGGACAAACTCCTCTTTGATACTGCATTCATATGACAGCATGATCTATATCCCCCTTAAAAGAATATACTTTCAAAATGATTAAAACCCTGTAAAATGCTATTTCAGTGAATGATCTTTCCTTTCGTATTGAAGTTGAACTCTTTGTTATAAGATTTTCGAATTTTCATTTTAATTCAGATAGTAAAGAGCTTTATTAGATATAACGAACCGGATATATGGGAACTGATTTTTGGTTTTTCGTCTGACGCTTCAGCCAGAGCACTCCTCTAGGTGGTGTCATCTCCAAATCCTCGAGAACACTCAAACCTGAAAATTTTACGGTCAAAAATCTATAGAATCCCTTCTAAACTCCACTTACACCATCAAAATTATGGTTTTACACCCCCTAAACTGAAAACCCTGGCGGAATCCCTGCTACAGAAGCATTGGTTGATTACTCTCAGTATAACTTCAAAAAATATGCTATTTCAACACTGCAAAATTTTTGGAAACATTCGTGGAAAAAGCTAGATATCTTATCTGCCTGGAAATTCCCAGTAACTTTAATAATATAAACCAAACATCATTAATTATTTTAGGATACCGGAATATGAAAGAAAATAGAAAAAAGATTTGAATAAAGGTTAGCTATTTCGTTCGGCATACCTTTTGTCTTTGCAGACTTCAAAGTGCGATAATTAACCTGTAATTGTAAGTCAAGGGGAAGCTATATTCATAGCGTGTCCCAAGGAATGGTGTTTGACTCTGAACATCGTGCAACAAAGAAGCACACAGTTGAAGACAATAAGTTCATATAATGTAGAAAGTTGCAAAAAATGGCAACAGCGCCGGAAGTAAAAATGAACAGAAATATACGCGTGTGACGCCAAATGGATGGTAGTATTGAACGTATATTCATGTGCACCAAAAAGATAGTAATTGGAACGGAAGTCAAATTGATAGCAAACTAAACAAAAAAATATTATGCATTTAATTGGAGTATATTCGTTGATTTCGTAAAGTACAGCACCGATAACCATTATATACTCTTAACAGAATGCAGCTAAGTCTCGTTGCTGTGGAGAAAAATCAACTTCAAAACGAATGCCAAATGTTCGTGTTTTGAAAGGACGCCAAATTGATAGAAATATATATAGATAGACCAACTCCTCCCTTCGGGGAGAGGCCTCATCCACTAGTGGATATATATATATATATATATATATATATATATATATATATATATATATACAGAGTCTTATAAAAATCCTCTTCGAGCCGAAATACATCCCTTGTGACTCGCGACTTAGTTCGGACTTCGGTATGAGCAGCATCTCGTTTCGGTTTGAGCCATGGCTCCGTTCGTCTCGGCTCGGTTCGAACCGCGGTTCATATCGGCTCGGCTCGTTTCGGTTCAGCTAGGTGTGAGTCAGGGCTTGGCTCATTGTGAGCCTCGGCTCGATTCGGCTCAGCTCGCCGTGAGCCGCGGCTCGGTTCAGCTCAGCTTGCTTTGAGCCCCGGCTCGGCTCACGGTGAGCCGACGCTCGGTTCGGCTCGGCTCCCTGTGAGCCGCGGCTCGGTCCGGCTCAGCTCAGTGCGAGTCGCGGCTCAGGATGGCTCGAGCCGATCGAGCCATGAGCCGAGCCGAGCGAGCCGTTGACATCCCTACACCCAGCATCGTGATGTAATAGACCACAAAAGCCTTGGTTGGTCTATCCGGTTGGTTGCCATGGTAACCCACCATGTTTAAGTCTAAACAACAGTGAACAGTAGTTGGTTTATGTAATTTCTTCGATAATTACAAATAATTCATCTTGGGTATATGCTTCGTACCAGACTGCAAACATTACAATGAGAGAGGGACATGTAGCTTTTTCATGTTTCCAAGGGATGAAAACCAGAAAAAAGAAATCGAAGAAGGCGATTAGGTAAGTAAATAAATTTTATGCAGTGTTATTGAACGTAATTTTCAATGCGTTGATATAATTACGAGAATAGTTCATCGAAGTTTGCAGCGCTCGCGATTAAGTGAAAAGGAGAAATTATAAGAAGCTTAAACTGAAGTTGCTCATTCGGGCCTTTATTCCGAAGTTGGTCGTCCACCAGGTTTTCGACTGAAAGCTTAATGAAAGCTACGACAATTTAAAATTGACCAATTTTTATGTTCAGTTCCCTGATTTTATGTTTCGCTTGTGACGTCATTTGATTTTCTCATTTTACCTGAGATTTTCTTCTCAAACCTAGCATTTATTACAATTATTTGACATTTTAAAACAAGATACAATGTGAAATACACTTTAGGAATCATGAATACACTCTGGTTAAGTAATTATATTAAAACTCTGGTCACTATATTTCTGTTCTTTCCAAGGAGAACTCGCTGAGATTAGATGAGATTATTTTCTAGAAATAAATTTTGGAGAATCAACGGAAAATGCATACGAAACAGATGGAAACCTATTACCTAGCAAATATTACCAACAGTCCAACATGGATTATAAAAGCAAAAATCATGCTCCTGAGTTCTTTGAATTTTATTTGCAATTGCCATATTAATTAGTTTTGCAATAAGAATCAAGTGAAATAAGTGCTTAAGTGTGCTAGGCTTTGCTTAAATGCTTACACAAGACTATGTCAGAACCACTTATTTTCATATATAACAATCAACAATCACCCCTTTCTTCCAGGCAGCAACAATGCTGCGCAATATTTTTTACTTTCAGTGGTAAAGCATGCCGCCCACATGACTTTGCATTATCCACATTGAAGGGACCTGCTAATACTGGAGGCATTACAGTCGGGTTTTTGGTGTGACATTGTTATATTGTTCATATCGCAGTTAACATCTCAATGTACTCGCTATAGCTTTCCTGTGCAGTGCACGTTTAATTGTTTATTCTCGTATTATAATTTCACCAAATGTTTTCAGTAAGCCATTCTGTTATATTTTACGCTGTTGTGTGTTGAGTTATAAAATGTATGAGAATATAGGACGTGTTTTGTGGTTGATTGGAAGTACAGTATCGTCTATAACAAGATGTAAACTTCCTTCCAAGCGGCAAGTATTTGCAATATTTCTTCACTGCAGTGACGGATTGAGGCTTCTGGCGCCCATAGGCACTGTGACGTAAGCCCCCCCCCCTAAACATACACCTATGTACTTCTCATGAAACAGAAGCACACCTGCAACCCTATCTATAAAATGTATAAATACTGGTATCTAAAAAACTCCGTTTATTACACGACACAAAACAAACATTTATAACGTCAACAGCTATTTGAAGTAGTAAGATATCATTACACAGTAAAGCACTCCTTTCTGGCTTTAGCGTTTGCAAATAAACTAACAACTGGTTCAAAATATATCTTTCTTAATAGTTCGCTTTCTATACACATTTTGCTAATAGCTGAAAGTTTTTCATTGCGCAATCTGGATCTCAGGTAATTCTTAACACGTTTCAATACTGAAAAGGACCTTCCTCCTGCACAGTTCGAGGTTGGCGCAGATACAAATATTCGTAGGCAAATGTCTAAATTTGGAACAATTGTTTCCAGTTTTTTTGCTCGAATATACTGCAACATTTCAGATGCACTTTTGATGGCTACACCACACGCTTTCAAGTGAGATTTGAAATGAACACATTCTTCCGAAAAACTGTCACTTAAGTCATCCTTGTAATGAATAATCAACGCGTTCGCTTTTGCCCGGATGGTTTCACAGTCCACACTTTCCAGTTTTGCGAGGAAACTAAATTTTTCATTTATCTTTTTGTACGCTTTTTTTCTTCTGTACAATTCAGAGATAAGGGAATCCACAACTACGTTAAATGTCTCCACACGGAATCGTTCTCTTCCTGTAAACACGTGTTCTCCTTCTTTTGTTTCATCTGGAGCAGCTTTCCTACTTTTCTTTCGTCCCTTGTCATGCAAATATTCCTCACATCCACTTATGTTCTTTGCTTCCTCTTCGTATGCATCAAACTGCGTACGAACAATTTGCAAATATGCTTCCAACCCTGCAATTATTTATGTTGCTTCACTCACATCAATATCTGTTGCTTGCAATTTTTTATTGGCTGCATCGAATCGCTCCATGATCTTTGCCCAGATAGTACACATCAATGCAGACTCTAACTGTTGTAGTTTCCGCCAGTAATCATCAGCATCACTGCGAGTTTGTGCCTTTTCACTCTCGTCATTTGCAATTTCCTCCAAAGCTGCACAAATTTCACTATAACTTGTGAAAAGTGCTTTACACGCATTTGAGCTTGCTGACCAACGAGTTGCTGATAAGCTTTTCAGAACAGTTGACCCTGGTTTCAAATGCTTAAGTAGAATCGCCCACCTTCTGTCTGAGGCAGAGAAGAAGTTATATACGTTTTGTAGTAAACCAAAAAACGAAATAGCGTGATGACAACTCTCTGCGACACATTTTCCTACAAGATTTAGGGAATGCCCAAAACACGGTATGTATACGGCCAAAGGATTAACATTCTTAATTCTTGCCTGTAATCCAGCGTAAGCTCCTGACATATTGTTAGCATTATCGTAACTTTGTCCCCTACAGTGCTTTATGTCAAGTCCCAGATTAAGAATTTCTGTCAGCACGACTTCTGCTAACTTCTCAGATTTGTGCCCCGGGTGTTCAATAAACCTAATAAACCTTTCTGCTGTTTCTCCACTTGGAAGAACATAGCGAATGACAAAAGTGAGCTCATCTATATGTGCAATATCAAGTGTGGAATCAACAATAATGGAATAGTACTTGGCTTCTTTCAACTCTTTCAAAATTTCTTCTGTTAATTGGTCTCCCATAAGTTGGATGAGTTCATTGCATATGGTGGAGCTCAAATAGGAAGGAATTCCTCTCCCAGCATTACCGAACCGCGCTATATGATCGGCTAAGAAAGGATCGAATTCTTCTATGACTTCAAACATCCCCATGTAATTTCCATTATGCAATGATCCGAATGTCTCGTCACGTCCACGAAAAGGTAAACCTCTGGATCCCAGAAATTTCACAACTGCAACAACTCTTCTCAAGACATTTCTCCAATACTCTGTTTCAGTTTTCGCTTGCAGAAGGAGTTGCCTATCTACCCTACTTCAATCATCCGCATAACGCAAAAATGCTGACACTGCTTCCCAGTGACTAGAAGAATTTTCATGCTCAACAACACGGCGTGCAACATTTTGCCAATCGCAAAAACCTACAGATGAAAACTGTTTGTGATAGGATTAAATAACCTGCATGGACCACAGTAAAGGGTGCCTTCGGAGGGAGAATAAACTGGCCATTCTCTGTCTCTAACTTCACCATTTTTAAGTATTTGCTGAAAAACGGATTTTGGTAAGTACCTTTGTTTAACACCAAACCATCTTGCTGAGTTGGAAAAACCACATTCCTTATTCTGCTGAATACCATTAGTTGAAAGAAAGTTCCTTGTGTAGTCATTAGCTTTCCACTTTGCTGGATCGTTTGAAACCGATTGAGCAGAAACCTGAAAAGAAAAAAATGTACTATAATGTAGTATACCAAACACTTAAACTGTGAATGTATGTTCTGTTTAAAAAATATTGGGGAAGCCGAATTTGAGAAAATATTATAGCTATATAGCTAGCTGAAACCCTCTCCACAAAGTTCCGGAATTTCTAAAAAAAACTAAGATAACGATAGCCATGTCTGTTTTTATAAACCTCAAGCCCCTCTCCTTTCCCATTTCGGGGATACCTAAAAAGAAATGAATTATTCCTAAGCGAAGCCCCCTCCCAAAATATTTGTCTACATCCGCCACTGATAGCTACTAGTATAAAACTGACAAAGGAAATTTCAATGAAGTACTAAAATGGACTGATTGAAAGTAGGTAACAAACCTAGTACGTATTAAGGCAGAAGTGGGTAGAAACAATGATTATTAAAGTAAGACACATTTTGTAAAAATATTGGACGTCCATATTGTTTACATTGGCGAACAAGAAATGCTACAGACGTTGGCATAAGATTACTCAACAAAATGTTCCTGTCACAACGTCACCGACGAGTAAGGCATACGCTTTTAATTTCGCCTTGATGTTAATTTCGCTTTGAACAATAATACAGTTACTGCGATTGTCTTTTTTTTTTCAAGTTGGCGTTCGGCAACGAAATATTACTTCTTTTCACTTTGTGAAAAATTATAGGATACCCTTTCCCCAACAATCCTGCTCAATTACTTTGTCATCAGGAGAGAAACTGGGCAACCATAAACCATAAAAAGCAGTAAAAGCATAATGGAATTTTTCACCTATGGGTCGTACCATATCTGTGATTGAGACCACTTTACATATCCAAATTTGTTAATTTTAAGAACGTGATAAAGCATAATTTGCAGAAATAAAGCATTAAGCATAATGCTTAATACTTTTTATTCCAGAACCCTGTGTATGTGTAAAAAAAGGAAAAAATGTTTTGATTTTTTTTGTAACAAAGGAAAAATGGTCAACAAAGGCTGTTATCGATGTTGTCATTTGTCAACAATGGAAATCAACTGCAAATTGCCTTCACGCGTAGCAGTGGAGAGTTCGAATTCCTCCCCTCTCCGCACCCTCCGCTGAAAAACATTATTTTTATTTCCTCACTTTACAGGGTTGCCAACTATATCAGCACTCTAGATCGATCATAGGCAGCACTGCAAGGATTAAGACATAAATAAAAAAAAAGGCCACACGGCAATATTAACTTATTAAGCACAAAAAACTGAATTAGAACCTAAAGTTTGGGTCATATTGGTTTAGACTGGAAGTTGACAAATAAGATTACCTGTACTCTCCGCCCCCTCGCTTCATATAATCATGTATTTTTCAGTGGCTGCAGACAGTACAGTGTCGCTTTTAGATAGAGGTCATTGTACTGCAGAATATAATCACGATAATGATGATGATGGGTGTTCTGCAAAAAGGAAGGTGTAGACCCGAAGGCCTCTATGTAAGATGAACTGATAGTGGTTGGACTTTTCGATTATTATTATTATTGCAATCCATAGTTCTATAGGGAAAATATGCATACACCTTACGAGTTTTTTTCCCACAATGCGCAGAGAGAAACATTCTCTGGGTTGCCAAAGTAAATAATAATAAAAAAATCAGTGAATTTCCGGCACTAATTACGTTGTAGCAGCCTCTAAATTTATTCCTTACGTGCTATCATACAGTTAATAGAATGAATTATTTTTCTTACCAGCAGTTCATCTTGACTGTTCCGAGTAGCTTGGTCCATTAGCACCAAATCGTCTTGGCTTTGATCTTTGTTTTGTGATGTGTCAGCGTCACCTTCACTGTTGGGCGTCTCGTGTGTCCGAATCAATCTGTCTTGAGTCCCCTCTTGGCTGTCTATATCAGACACTGATGATTGACCAAGGGTCTCAATATCAAAACTTTTCTGTGTTCCTGTTCCGGATTGCGTAGGTTGACAAACAACAGTAAAAAATTACTCAACTTGGGAACTTTTTTAAGTAGATTTTCATCCTCGAGCTGTTTTTTAGCTGCCCCTTTCCGAAACTCAGCCCCACTTGGTTTTTTATTAACACCCATTATTATATCACTAAACTAGTCAACTAATCGTGGCCACCATAAAATAAAATAAAACGATTAATAAAAGATAATATGATCTCTAGCATAGAAAGTTAACACTATCCACTTCAAGGTTCACTTCACCTATGTCCATCTTTCGTTTACAGACACTGAGACGCAAATGGCAAATCAACTGTAACCAATGACAGCGTATCAGTCAGGGCGAGGAAAGACAGGTCACATGACGGTTAAACTTGCGGTGTGACCAGCGGTGCCTCCCTCTTCCATTAAATGCTCCAACACCCCTAGCTCACTGTAGTAATGCTCTCGAACGTTCGAAGTCGACAGCGCGCACCACGTTTGTTTTGTTTTTTTGTTTAATCTGCTAATGAATAGAGAGGAAGCGAAAATGATGTGCATACACAGGAGGGCGCTTTAGGAGATGAAATCGGGGCGCTTCTTGCATCAAAATTTCACAGATTTTGAAAGAATAAAGTGCAATATTAGATTAGTGCCTCATCCTAAAATCATAAAATAAACCTATCAGGTTATTCTTGTAAACAAAGATCGATCTTCTCTCGACAACTGATTTTTTAAACATATTTTTCTTGGGCGCCCCTTCAATGCTGACGCCCTAGGCACGTTCCTGCTGTGCCTGTGCGTTAATCCGTCCCTGCTTCACTGGCATTCCGAAGAAAAATTAACAATTCAGGAAAGTGCACGCTTAACAACCACTGAAAATCTCCCGTTTTGGGAAAAGGCTCGAATACCCACAAAGCAGGATTATCACGTTATTGAAAAAATGAAAGGTTTACATAACGAGTGGCAAAAACTGAAGAAAAATTGTACACGAAGAACTGAAACGCAAAAAAAAACAAGGAAAATGTATTTGTGGACGCTCTTGATGATTTTTTCGATGTGTATCATGCAGAAGGTCTTCAACTTATTAACATACCAGAAGATTGCGAATTTTTACTAGCGCAGAGGGAGAAAGGCAGACGAGGAACGATGGTAGGGGTGGATATGAAATTGACAAGGCAAGAAGAAAGAAGAAAAGAAAGAGATAAGAAAGAGTAGACCAGGAAGAGAAAGGAAATGGATACGCTTTCAGCAAAAGCCTCAATCGACAATGATGATGATGATAGTGACAGTTTATACGAGGCTGCCGAAAATAGCTAGGACTCAGATTATGCATGTCCTACTTCCCGAAGGTTGTCGGTTAGAAAGAAGCCAAAGTTGTGTCAACCAGCCAACATCATTACACCAGAGCTCCCTTCAGCAATGGATCGTGCAAACATCAGCGACAGAAATGCCACTCATGTTCTAGCTGCTGCAGCGGAAGCTTAGGGCCACAGCTCACAAGGAATCTGTGTTAATAAGAAGAGGTTATTAGAAGAGCACGCAGAAGGAACCGCAAATAAATCGCTAATGAAATTTGTTCGTCTTTTCCATCTGGTGGTACACTTACAGTGCATTGGGATGAGAATTTGTTACCTGCTCTCACTTCTAAGGAATCAGTTAATCGCATAGCGGTTCTCGCTTCTGGGAATGGTGACACGAAACTATTAGGAGTGCCTGGTATTCCAAATGGAAGTGGTGCCTCCCAATCGGAAGCTGTTTTTAAATTACTGGAGAATTGGAACTTAACAACACGTGTGTATTTCATGTGCTTTGACACAACAGCATCTAACACGGGGTCACAAAATGGAGCTTGTACCGTGCTGGATCAGAAAATGCAGAAGGACATGATCAGAGTCCCTTGCAGGCATCACATAATGGAACTAATTGTGGCGAGAGTGTTCGACATGGTTTTCGGTGCTTCAGTGGGTCCACACATAAAACTCTTTCAACGTTTCTCTTAGGCATGGAACTCAATTGACAAGCTGAAGTTCGACACCGGAATCCAGTACGAAGTTGTCGCAGAGGTTTTGACCCCATAAAAGTATGAACTGATATCTTTCTTCAAGCAGCAACTGACGCATTCTCAACCTAGAGATGATTACAGAGAACTTTTACAACTTGCTCTCATATTTCTTGGCGAAGTTCTTCCAGGAAGTATCACATTGTACGTTCCTGAATCCTACCATCGTGCACGATGGATGGCGAAATTGATTTATTGACTGAAGATATTGTGTACGATCCGTGAGATCGTCACGTCTAGTTCCCAATTTTGGCCTTACTGTGAACTAGAATTTGCGATAAGTTTAATATCGCGGAAATGAACTCAGATATTGGACGCATGATGCTTTACTATTGCCTTCAGATGTAATCGTCGAGCTTTGGAATGAGCCCAGAAATGGTCGCCTATTGAACATTTATGGGTGCATTCCAATGAGCGCTAAGACTTGAAAATCAGTTTGAATAGTTTGAAAACATAGGAATGTGAAAACATAAAATCACACTTCTATTTAAAGGCAACGTTTGGATGAGCAAGGCTAATTTCCAGTTTAAGTTAATTTACAACAATTCATTACTGACATTAGAATATGCGATTGAGTTCTAGAGTACCAGTAAACAACTTTAAGGTGACCGTGTAAAAGTCTAAATGACAAAGAGATTTACTTGACTATAGTCGGCTTCATAGATGTGTCTCTTGTAGTTGAAAACGAAATTATGGAGGAAGAGACCTATCGTCTCCCTCTTTTAAGCTTTCAGATCGTGACGAGCAATTTAGACAATACACGGTCAGCGACATGCCACTCAAGGAGTCTCGATTCATATATGTCATCTTTTACGTCACCCAACTTTAAGACAGTCAGCTTATGCTGTCTACTGGTTCAGCCATATTCTATTGTCGTATGATTTAGAAAATGCGGAAGCGTTACCAGTATTAGCCATGCTCACGTTGCTTTCTTTATTTCTTATTAGTGCATACTTTCTTATATTTCTTTAAATTGCAGAGAATTAGTATACAATAAATAAATTACAATTTGTCTGATTTTCCAAGGCTTATGCGATCATAATATATCTTTTCCGGTCACAGTTTTACATTACATCCCGTGAGCTGAAAGTGCTTCTTTGCTTCAACATATTCGTCATCGCAGCGTATTTGAAGGCATGGTATTCCTCTCCTATTGCGCTTTCAGCTACAAGGAATAACCTGAATCTCTTAAGACGCATTCATTCCTACAAGAATATTATTGCAAAAGTTGCAGAAGCAGCAATGAACAGTTTCTCATGACATCTGTGGTATTTGAGCGAACCACTTATTGGTTTCAGTTTCTTTGATCCTGAAGTCCCCGCAGCAGTAAAGAAAGACATGGTTACAGCGTTATTTAGGGATAGAAGTGAAGGAGAAGAACTCGTGCCTTAAGATATGAGGAGACCTCGAATGATAAAGCCCTAAGTGACTTCGTTCCCAGGAACACCAGAAATCTGTTTGAAGCACTGGAGACCTCCACGGATTTTTATTAGAACACCCTGAAACATGGGAAACGAACCACAGTTTCCTTCAGGCTCGAGAGTGTGTGAAAGCTCTGCATTATGTAAATGATCTCGCAGAACGAGGAATTGCATTGATTCAATATTTCAATGGAAAACTGACCAATCAGGAAGATCAGGCCCGATTTATTCTCCAACTGCACAGAAAAAAAAAAATTCCTCAACCCAAGTCAATCCATTCTCAGTCAAAGCATTTTTGTTTGTTGTGTTGAATATACGTTCGCAAACTTAAATACTTAAAAAATATACATTTGTAAAACATAAATATTACCAAAGAATGTTTCCAAACATATTTTTGAATTTCATAGTATTTACATGTGAATTTTCATATTTTAGTGGTTGTAAGTGAATTTATGGATGCGTTGAGCTACCACTATATATTGTTTAATTGTTTCAAAATTTTTGTAGTAAACATTTGAGATAAAGAAAAATAAAATTTGACCCTGAGA
>JAGDQP010024995.1:16017-27341 GCA_022664845.1 Lepisma saccharinum
ATTGGCAGGGAATTATCTACTATGAGCTGCTCCCCTACGGCCAAACCCTTAACTCGGAACTATACTGTCAACAATTGGACCGTCTGAAGGCAGCAATCGCCCAGAACCGGCCAGCTTTGGCCAATAGGAGAGGCATTGTGTTCCACCAGGACAACGCCAGGTCGATAGTGACTCGCCAGAAGCTCCGGGAGCGGTGTAACAGTGGCGGTGCATGCGAGGAAACACAGCAATATACTGTATTACTAGCGGGGCGTTGGGAAAAGTGCCATGGTAACGTGCCCGTGCGACAAGAGGCCAGCAGACACCTGGCGGCTCGTTTCCGGTGTCACGAACGCGGTATACAATGTGGCTGTTGACAGGGGTGTGGAAGAATGTGGGATCGCAAAGCCCGTAAATCACCGAAGTGTCAGGAAGCAGGATCCTTGAAGCACGAAATACGTACGGCGTACACGACAAGGGAGTGCGGTAGAAGGTCAGGTACAACAATCGTACAGTGCGTGTGTCAGTAATGTAGGACGACACAAACTAATGTTAGACAAAACGGCACATGATACTGGTAGGACGAATACACAATGAGGAAATGAACTTACATTCACAGCAGCTGCTTAAAATGGCGTCCCTGGGATGCGATGCAGGCATGGCATCGCCGTAATAGGTTTTGGCGCATCCGCTCGAAGATGCGAACCATCTCACAGGCAGCGAGGATGCGTGCAAGGAGCGTTTCTTTGTTCTGGACAGGTGTGTCGTAGACGATCACTTTTACATAACCCCACAAGAATAAATCAATGGGATTCAGATCAGGGAGCGTGTCGGCCAAGCAATCGGACCGCCCCTTACGATCCACCTATGCGGGAAGGCATCGTCAAGGCACTGGCGCGCAGCTGCGCCAAAGTGTGCTGGGACCCCGTCATGCGGAAACCACATACGTGCACGAACATCAAGCGGTACATCTTCTACTAATGCAGGGAGTGTTTCGCACAGGAACACTGCGTACGCTGATGCTGTTAAGCGAGGCGGTAAGAGATATGGTCCTATCAGCTGGTCACCGACGATGCCTGCCCAGATATTTACCGCAAACCGCTGTTGATGTCCATGCACAATGGTACCAGGCGCATTTGCGTCGGCCCACACATGACTATTCCGGGTATTGAATATACCCTCTCGCGTGAAACAGGTCTCATCTGTGAAGAGTATGGCGGCAAAAAAACTGCGGGTCTTATATAATACGGGTATTGATTGTTAATGATGTAATGGTTGTGTTAATTATTATGGTAAGCCGCATTGATAGTGGGTGAGTTAGTTGAGTAAAAAGGAAGGTTAATAAAGTTAAAATTAATAATAAGATTACTATTAATTTAATATCAAGCGATAGTTTATTGAAAATGTTAGTTTTGGGGACTGAAGATAAATATTA
This sequence comes from Lepisma saccharinum, assembly GCA_022664845.1. Lineage (NCBI taxonomy): Eukaryota > Metazoa > Arthropoda > Insecta > Zygentoma > Lepismatidae > Lepisma > Lepisma saccharinum. The sequence continues at coordinate 17,432 of JAGDQP010024995.1, forward strand.
TAATATTTTCTCTTGATACTTTCAGGGTAAAGTTATCAAATTTATGATTTACAAGACCATTATTTTTATTAAACTATGAAAGCTTATGTTAATATTAATTTACTTCGTTTGTTCTATTTTATTATTCGTTATGGGTGTGTGGTGTTTTGTTCTTCAGCGAAAACATTTGTTAATAGTTCTTCTTAGTTTGGAAAGAATTGTTTTGGTTATATTTTTAATACTTTTCTTAAGATTAAGGGAATTTTATAGTGAGATTTCCTTTAGTCTTTTGTTTTTGACTTTTTGTGTTTGTGAGGGTAGTTTAGGGTTATCGATTTTGGTTTCTATTGTTCGTGGTCATGGTAATGATTATTTAGGGTCTTTAATTGTGTTGCGATGTTAAAATACTTACTGTTTATAGGGTTTTTAATTCCCTTAGGATTTATTGGTAAAATGTGGTGAGTTATTCAAAAAATTTTATTTATTATTTTTTTGTTGTTAATTTTTAGTGGTTGTTTTGGGGCGCAGCCTTGATGTTTAAGTTATAATTTTTTATTTGATAACTTGTCTTATTCTTTAGTTTTGTTGAGTGTGTGAATTGTTATTCTGATAATTATGGCTAGAGAAAAAATATTTTCTTCTTTCTATAATGTTAGTTTTATTGGGTTAGTTTTAGTGTTGCCTTTTTTGCTTTGCTTGAGCTTTATTTCTTCTAGTCTTTTTATATTCTATTTGATTTTGAGGGATCCTTGATCCCTACTTTGTTTTTAATTTTTGGTTGGGACTACCAGCTGGAACGAATGCAGGCAGGACTAAATTTATTATCATACACTTTAGTAGCTTCTTTGCACTTATTGGTTGGTATTATTTATTTAGAGGGAGTTCGTGGAAGTCTTGTTTTTTATAATTTGTGGTTTGTTAAATTTAGAGCTTGTATATTGACTATTTATGATATTGCGCAATACTTTTGGCATTCTTAGTTAAAATGCATATATTTTTGGTTCATTTGTGGTTACCTAAGGCGCATGTAGAAGCGCCTGTTAGTGGTTCCATAGTTCTTGCTGGGGTTCTTTCAAAATTAGGGGGTATGGTTTGTTGTGTGTCTCTCCTTATTTAGAATCAATTGCTATTAGGTTAAATTTATTGTGATTTGGTATTAGAGTTGTTGGAATTTGGGCTGTTAGTTTGATTTGTTTACGTCAAGTAGATGTTAAGCCTTTAATTGGTTATTCTTCTGTCGCTCATATGGGGCTGGTGTTGATGAGAATTATAACTGTGGGTGTTTGGGGGTTTAAGGGGCTTTAATTTTGATGATTGGTCATGGGCTATGTTCTTCTGGTTTATTTTGCCTAGCTAATGTTTCTTATGAACGTTTGGGTAGTCAGAGTTTATTTATCAATAAGGGTATAATATCTTTTATGCCTAGAATAACTTTTTTGTGATTTTTATTTAGTATTGCTAATATGGCAGCCCCACCTAGTTTAAATTTGTTAGGAGAAATTAGTTTATTGAATAGTGTTATTGGGTGATCTTTCTTAAGTATGGGCGGAGTGGGTTTAATATCATTTTTTAGAGCTGCTTATACTTTATACTTATATTCTTATACTCAGCATGGTAAATATTATTCTGGTTTGTATTCGTGTTGGGGGGAGTATTTGTGAATATTATCTTTTATTTCTTCATTGATTTCCTTTAAATCTTTTAATTCTTTTCGTTGGGCTTAGATTTTTATGATTTTAAATTGTTAATTGATGACTTAAGTAGTTTAGTTAAAATTTTGGCTTGTGGTACTAAGGAAGATTTAGTAACGACTCTTAGGTTGTGATATGAGCGTATATTATTTGTATTATTTCTTTTGTATTTATTTTTATTTTTGTTTTTCATTTTTTGTTGGGGGCGTTATTTTAATAGTTTTTGATATTAGTTTATTTATTGAGTGGGAAGTTGTTAGAATTAATAGAAGTTCTGTTGTTATGACTATTTTATTAGATTGAATGTCTTTCATTTTTATGAGATTTGTATTTTTTTAGTACTTATGTTTGTTTTGTGAATAATATTATTAATTGTTTCTCCTAATATTATTAGTATTATAATGGGGTGGGATGGTCTTGGTTTAGTATCTTACTGTTTAGTAATTTATTATCAAAATGTGCGGTCCTATAACGCTGATATATTAACTGCTTTGTCTAATCGGATTGGAGATGTTTGTATTCTACTTGCGATTGGAGATGCTTGAATATTAAATTACGGTAATTGAAATTATATTTTTTATTTGGGAAAGTTGCATAATGGGGGCGAAATAAAAATTATTATCACTTTTGTTGTACTGGCGGGGATAACAAAAAGAGCTCAAATTCCATTTTCGGCGTGGTTATCTGCGGCGATGGCGACTCCCACGTCGGTTTCTGCTTTAGTCCACTCCTCTACTTTAGTTACTGCTGGCGTATACTTATTAATTCGTTTTAGTGATATTTTAACTGATAGATTTATGGGGCGGGTGTTGTTACTTCTTTCTGGTTTGACTATATTTATGGCAGGTGTATTTATAGCTAATTATGAATACGATTTAAGGAAAATTATTGCTTTATCCACTTTGAGTCAATTAGGGCTAATAACAATAATTTTATCTATAGGGTTTTCTATGCTAGCTTTTTTTCATTTATTAACACATTCTCTTTTTAAGGCTTTATTATTTTTATTTGCGGGGCTATCATTCATGGGGTTGGGGACACTCAAGATATCCTATGTATCCGTGTAAATCAAATGGTGTTAATTTTATCCTGTTTAAATACAGCTAATTTAACTTTTTGCGGGGTTCTTTTTTGGCTGGGTTTTATTCTAAAGATTTAATTTTAGAAGTTGGAACAATAGCATGGATTGATTTAATTAGATTTTTTTATTATTTTTTTCAACTGGTTTCACTGTGTGTTATTCTGTTCGTTTAAGATGTTATTTGACTGGGATGGGTGTTGCTGGTAGAAGCCTTCACGGAGCGGGGGATAACGCCAATTTAATTATAGTGCGAGGAATGTTAGGTCTTACTGGGGCTTCTATTTTAGGTGATACTAACATGAGATGATTATTATTTTCTTGTCCATCTGTGGTGGTATTACCTCTGCCTCTTAAAATGGGTGCTTTAATCGTTAGAGGTGTGGGAGCTTGAACTGGGGTCATGTTAGGAAACACTTATTTAGGTAAAAAATCAAGCAGTTTTTGCCGGAATTTATTTTTTATAAGTATAATAGGTTCTATATGATTTTTGCCGTACTTAACTACTAGTTATTGTATTCGATTGCCTCTTAACGTTGGGGGGATGTATAATAAGGTTGTTGATCAGGGGGAAGAGAAATATTGGGGGCGCAGGGGACTTATAATTCTATAGCGAACGGTTCTGCTTTGTTCACTAAAATGCATTTTAATGAGTTTTTGTTGCATTTATTTTTTTCATTTATTTTAATTATGCTTTTAATTATTATTATTTTTATTACTTATTTGAATAGCTTATGTTTAAAGCAAAGCATTGAAGATGCTAAAAAGAGTGACTGACTCTTCAAATGAATGGCACTCCCTAAGAAAATCTTCTTATTTTTACCTTGATAAAAGTAATGTAAATTGTTATACTGCGGGGGTTTAGATAAAGAGGTAATAAAGGGGTTTAACCGCTAAAGATAAAAGTTAGCAGCTTTTTCTTGTTTAATTTACTTACCTTCTTAGTGGGGGCTATATAGATTGCCCATTTTTGTTATTAACAGTAACATGTCTTTGATTTGGCTTCCAACTAAAAACAGTCCACCTTAAGGTCAGGTCGAAACTGAGCGCTAAAATATTGCTTCTTGTTAGATATAAGATAAGTTGATAAACAACACCTTTAGGCTGCAAACCAAATATTATGAATAACTATTATCCTATGCCGGCCATTCAAGTGACCCCTGGTTTCATTCATGATATAGGTCGATAAGTAGGATTGAGAGAAAAATTATTGTTACGCTAGTTCATGATATGTTTCTGGCGGTAGTAAGTGTGACGGCGGAGGGGAGAAGGAGTACGATTTCTACGTCAAAAATAAGGAAAATTACTGCAATAAGAAAAAAGCGAATTGAAAATGGAGTTCGTAGGGATGATTTGGGCTCAAAGCCACATTCAAACGGGGATCTCTTTTCTCGATCAATTATTGTTTTTTTTATAGCAAGGAGGCTAGTAGTATTACGAAAGTTGTGATTGTTATAGCGATTAAAGGGGCGGTTAAAACTGAATATATTATCTATTTCATTTTGTATTAATTTTTTTAATTGGATGTCAAATTTATTATTTATACTAAATAGATGGTTATCCTCCTCATCAATAAATTGAGATGTATAGGAATAGTCATACTACGTCTACAAAGTGTGAGTACCAGGCTGCTGCTTCAAACCCGAAGTGATGATTTGGAGAAAAATTACATATTATGTGGCGGAGTAAACATACTATTAAAGTGATGAGCCAATAATTACATGAAGTCCGTGAAATCTTGATGCTATACAAAAGGTAGATCCGTACGTGGCGTCTGGAATTGTGAATGGTGCTTCATAATATTCAAAGGCTTGAAGGGCTGTAAAATATAGTCCTAGAATTACTGTTAAGATTAAGGCTTGGGTAGTTTGAGTGATTTGCTTCTATTAAACTATGATGGGCTCAGGTTACTGTAGCTCCTGAGGCCAGCAAAATTGCAGTATTGAGGAGGGGAATTTGTATTGGGTTGAAGAGCTGAATCTCTGCGGGGGGCCAGGTTGCTCCAATTTCTACGGTGGGGGATAGTCTTCTGAGGAAGAAGGCTCAGAAAAATGAAATAAAAAAGAATACTTCTGATACAATAAACAAGATTATCCCTCACCGAAGTCCAGTTCTAATTTGAATCGTGTGAAGTCCTTGAAATGTTCCTTCTCGAGAAATGTCTCGTCATCATTGAATTATTGTTAATCTAATAATTAATAGGCCCATAAAGAATTGATCTGGATTAAAGTGATGAAATCATTTAGTTAGCCTGTGGTAGTAATTAGGGCTCCTAAGGCTCCTGATAAGGGTCATAGGCTTTGGTCTACTAGATGGTATGGGTGGTTCTGTGGTGTTGACATATGTTGCTTCACTTGTGTATAGGGTTGTTAATACTGCAAATACATAGGATTGAATGATTGCTACTGCGGACTCTAATGTTAATAGTAGAATTTGTATAAATATTATTAGTGATAGTAATGATGTAGTTAAGGTGGGTCCTGTTCTAGCTAGAAGAGTTAGTAAGAGATGTCCGGCCACTATATTTGCTATTTATCGAACTGCTAGGGTTCCTGGGCGAATAATGTTTCTAGTAATTTCAATGCACACTATAAATGGTATTAGGGGTGCGGGGGTTCCAACCGGTAGGAGATGGGCGAATAAATGTTGAGTATTATTAATTCAGCCATATAGCATAAAGGTTAGTCAGAGAGGAAGTGCAAGACTTAATGTAAATGTTAAGTGACTAGATCTTGTGAAAATATAAGGAAATAGGCCTATAAAGTTGTTAAATATAATGAACGTGAAGACGGTAATAAAAATAAATGTTGTTCCTTTATGGGTATTTTTAGGTCCTAGAATTCTTTGTGAAGGGTGGTTGTTAGGTTATTTCAAATAATTGTTGTTCGGGTCGGGAGGAATCAGAGTAATGTAGGAATAATTAATAATCCTAGTAGGGTACTGAGTCAATTAATTGATAGGGACAATACAGTTGAAGTTGGGTCAAACACTGAGAATAGACTGGTTATCATTTTCAGGTTAGAGGTATTTTATTAATATTTGTTTGTTTTATACTTAATTGGGCGGGGGACATGTTGAAGTATATAATTGAGGCAAAAATTAGGTAAATAGCTGAAAAGAAGATAAATAATAACAATCATTTTAGGGGGGAAATTTGTGGGATTAAAAAGTATTACAGTTTAATAATTTGGCTATGACATAGCCATGTTATAGTGGTTTAACTAACTTTTTCCATTAGGAGTAATTGTCACTTTACTATGTTTTGGTTTAAGAGACCATTGCTTACTTTCAGCCACCTAATTAGGCTTCTTGGGCCATGCTTAGTATTCAATTAATGAATTGTTGATGGGGGCAGGTTTCTATAACAATCGGTATAAAACTGTGATTTGCGCCACAAATTTCTGAACAATGCCCAAAGAATAGCCCAATTCGTTTGGCGTTTATTCCCACCTGATTAAGTCGTCCAGGGGTTGCATCTGCTTTTAGTCCCATAGATGGTATGGCTGATGGATGAAGAACATCTGCGGCTGTAATTAGCACTCGAATATCTGTATTGATTGGTAAAATTACTCGATTATCTACATCTAACAATCGAAAGTTACTTTTTTTATTTCATTAATTGGGACTATATATGATTCAAACTCTGTGGGGGCGAAATGTCAGTATTCATAACTTCAGTACCATTGATGGCCAATTACTTTCAAAGTTAATGCGGGTTGATTGATTTCATCAATTAAGTAAAGAAGATGCAAGGATGGTAGTGCAATAAAAACTAATATGATTGCTGGTACGATTGTCCAAATAGTTTCTAAGGTTTGTCCTTCTAAAAGGTATCGGTTAGTGAATTTGTTGAATATAATAGAAATTAATAAGTAGCCTACAAGTACTGTAATTATTATAATGATAAGTATTGTGTGATCGTGAAAGAAAGTTATTTGTTGTATAATTGGTGATCTAGCGTCTTGTAGATTTATTTGGTTTCAGGTAGCCACTTCTAAGAAAGATAATAGTTGGATCTTATTTCTGGGATTTAGGTCCTGTGCACTTATCTGCCATCTTAGATATTAAACAGTTAAGATTGGAATTTCTGTATAGCTATGTTCGGCTGGGGGCAAATGTTGATATTTTAGGGAAGTGGGCTGTTGTTCGGGAAAGAGAACGGTGCGGGAACTGGCTAGAGCTTCTCATACAATAAATACTAATATGAGAACGGCAATTAGTGATAGGAGGGACCCTACGCTTGATACTATATTTCATCTTATATATGCGTCAGGATAGTCAGAATATCGTCGTGGTATGCCTCTTAGGCCTAAAAAGTGCTGTGGGAAGAATGTGATGTTTACTCCTAGGAATATTGTGATAAATTGAATCTTTAATCAATGGGGGTTAAGAGATGTTCCACTAAAAAGAGGAAATCAATGAATAATTCCTGCTATAATGGCAAATACTGCTCCCATAGAGAGTACATAATGAAAGTGGGCAATGACATAATAAGTGTCATGTAATACGATATCTATTGACGAGTTAGCTAATATTACTCCTGTTAAGCCCCCTACTGTGAATAGGAAAATGAACCCTAATCTTCATAGTGTTGGGGGGGAATCGTTGATTTGTGTGCCGTGAAGAGTTGCAATTCATCTAAAGACATTAATTCCAGTTGGGACTGCAATGATTATTGTGGCTGCTGTAAAATAAGCTCGTGTGTCTACATTATTCCTACTGTAAATATGTGATGTGCTCATACGATGAATCCTAAAAATCCGATTGCTAGTATTGCGTAAATTATACCTAAAGCACCAAATGTTTCTTTTTTACCTCTTTCTTGAGTAACAATGTGGGAGATTATTCTAAATCCTGGAAGAATTAGAATATATACTTCTGGGTGACCCAAAAATCAGAATAGATGTTGATAGAGAATCGGGTCTTCCCCCCCCCCCTCTGTTGGGTCAAAGAAAGAAGTATTAAGATTTCGATCTGTTAATAGTATTGTAATAGCTCCAGCTAGTACATCCAATCATAGGAGCAGTAACATAGCTGTAATTATGACGGATCATACAAATAAGGGGATTCGTTCTATTGTTATTCCTGGTGCTCGTATATTAATAACAGTTGCAAAAAAGTTCACGGCTCCTAAAATAGAGGATACCCCAGCAAGATGAAGGGAAAAGATTGATAAGTCAACTGATCTTCCGGCGTGCACGATTGCGTTTGATATTGGAGGATAGACAGTTCAGAAAGTTCCCGCACCGTTCTCTACAATTCTTCCAGTTAATAGAAGAGTAAGGGATGGGGGGAGAAGTCAAAATCTTATGTTATTTAGTCGGGGGAAGGCTATGTCGGGGGCTCCTAGTATTAATGGTACTAATCAATTCCCAAACCCATCAATTATAATTGGTATTACTATAAAGAAAATTATAATAAAGGCATGAGCTGTTATGATTACATTATAAATTTGGTCATCGCCGATTAAACAACCTGGGCAGCCTAAATCAGCACGAATAAATAATCTAAGAGAGGTTCGTACTATTCCTGATCATGCACCAAAAATTAGGTACATTGTACCAATGTCTTTATGGTTTGTGGAAAATAATCATCGTTGGAAGGTGATTATTGAATATGAGTAAAAACAGGATGGCTGAAATATTAGGCAATAGATTGTAAATTTATGAATGGAATTGTTGTTTCTCTTGTTAGGGTGGAAGGTTTTATGGTCAATAGTTATGATACTAGATTGCAAGTCTGGGGAAGTGCGAGTAAAAAGCATTAAGACCTAAAGATTTTCTTTATGGGAGACTTTGAAGGTCACTAGTTTGTTGTTAACTTAAGGCCTTAATTTTAACAGTTTAAATTGAAAATTAATGGAGATATTAAAAGGCCTGTTAATGTAAGGGAGGCAATTGTTAATCAGATTATTTCTTGTCATTTTGACTGGGCGGTTTTTGTTCAAGTTTGGGTGGTGTGCGTTAAAGTAAAGGCAGAATATGCAATTCGTATATAATAGTATAAGGTGATTAGGGCTATCACAATTATGATTATTAGGGGGACAATAAATAGTATTTATGCCATTTTTGTGATAATAATTCATTTTGGAAGAAAGCCTAAAAAGGGAGGGAGTCCCCTCCAATGAAAGGGTGCTGGTGAAAATAGCAAGTTTTGTAGTTGGGTTAATTTTATATGACAAGACTTGGTTTAAGTAATAAATTTTGGTTAATGAAAATAGCAGTGTGATTGCTACGGTTAAGGTGGTGTAAATAATTAGGTATAAAAATCATCTTGTGTTATCACATATAATTGCTCTTAAAAGTCAACCTATATGAGCAATTGAGGAAAAGGCTATAATTTTTCGTAGGGGGGTTTGGTTAAATCCTCCAATAGCTCCAATTGTCGCTGATGAGATGATTAGTAAGAATATAGTATTTGAGGTAATTGTTGTGTAGGATATTATGGTGATGGGGGCTAGTTTTTGTCATCTTATTAATAACAGACAGTTAGTTCAACTTATTCCTTCTATAACTTCTACTAATCAAAAATGAAGGGGCGCACCCCCAGTTCGAGGGCTAAGGAGGTTGTTATAGTTAGATTGCCGATATTTATTAGGAAGTTATGATGCAATAGTACAGGGTGAGGCAAAAGTCGGTTAACACCCCTGTAGCACACAAACGGCTTGGCGTTCACACTTGGATCACGGTATATGTTGTTCGGGTGGGTCACGGACCATATTGCAGGACATGGATGTCATGGCGGCCATCTTGGAGGTCGCCATCTTGGATCCAACTTTGGAAATTTAAAAGGGAAGGGGGGCATGTGGGGTATAATTTGACACGAGCGCGAGCTCAGATAAACGATGGTGTAGTCCGTTTTCACCTACCTGTATTCGTTAAGAAGTTATTGCGTTACAAATTGTGAAAATTGGGCATTACAGCATGTGCTCTATGTGCTGTCCTTCTTTAGCAAGACACACTGCAAGGCGCCTCTGCCAATCCGCATGGGCTCGCAACAGCATGTCCGGGTCAATGGTTTCACAACATTGAAGAATGCGCTGAATCAGATGGTGGATATCACGGACGGGTTCTTGATACACGAGGTTCTTCTGATGCCCCCAGAGAAAAAAGTCTAGCGGCGTAAGATCTGGGGATCGTGGTAGCCACTCTATGGGTCCCCG